>JANFQY010000240.1:0-49997 GCA_025592935.1 Aspergillus ostianus | reverse complement strand
CCCCCCCCCCCCCCCCCCCCCCCCCCCCCCGATATTGGAAAGACTGAAACGGAAGGATTCTTGATTCTTGAGGTCTCACTGAAAGTTGAAAAGTGAGAGAAGTGATGGAAGAAGTTGTTGGGATGGAAGACTCCTTTCAAGGTGGAAAAGTACCGGGTCCGGAGCACTTGACGTGTCTTGTTATGAAACAATGCAATCGCAGGTGAGGTTGATGAAATTTTTCTAACGACTGCTGGATATGTCCTGTGGAACTTGGGATCTTGGTTCACATAAATGTAGGAAGGATCTAGATATCAGTGTAGATATCAATGCTGTGAGATATCCATTCATGAGGAGTAAGTTGCTAGATTAGTGTCATTTAATTGAATGACTGAAATTTCGTTCTTTGAAATTGAGTTTATGGCTGATTGCGACAGTAAAGTAGTAGTATATCAGGAGTTGATAGGGCGGACTTGAATTCTCTTAGACAATCCATATTCTGCCCCTTTTTACAACTTCTTATAGAAGTCTTCTATTATATCTCGCCTGCGAGGTAGCATTGTTCTGATTTCCATGCAATTTTCTGCTCTCCCTTACGTACCATGTCATTAACACCTCGCGCATACAAGAGGTGATTTCTAGCTGAGGTCAATGTCAGTCTACATGATCTGGTGGATCAAATGAAACACGCTTTTAGATAAGACAAAGAGAAACTTCCGCTGTAAAATGACATTGTCTGCAGATCTTCAAGAGCTCTCTATACTCTATCCAGCATATGCATGCTTACCAGGTAAACATTGTTATCAAGCATCAACAGGTGAACATATGCTCTTCTAGTGGCAAATGTGAGGAGCTCTAACACATGCATTTCTTATGAAGAGATACTAAACGTACAACAGTTATAGCAAAGTGAACTCTAGTTCACTAAAACGGCAAGTTCTACTTCCTAGTTACCTACCTTTAATGCGGTTTCATTATTTCAAGTACTCCAGTGTACGCCATCTCAGAATCGATCTATCCAAGCTCGAAAGAGGTTACGGTTTATAGGCATGTTATAGAGCACTGGAAGTATCAACATTTCAATAGGCCATGTTATGCTTAATTGTCAAATTACCGCCTTCACATAGGATCAGTTTTATAGTCTAGGTGAGACACTAGCTTCCATAAAGGAAAACATAGTTTCCTACCACAAACTAGAGCTAAACTATATTATTTCGGACAACATTTTGAGCAATTATCTGTGGTTAAACCACGGAGTGCCACCGAAAAAGGTACTCTCGCTTTCGCAAACACCTTCAGGATCCGTGAGCCTCGTCTTGGCAGCCTCGTGCCGCTGATATACGCGCCGATTGGAACCCTACTAGCTTTCCTGGGTTTAGCTATCCTGCGTGTGGGGTTACATTGTCACATTACGGCGGGCGCCTAACCGCCTAGCCTAGCTGTCACTTATTCCCAGCTTCTCGTCGAGCTCTGGCGTCAAGTAAACACAGCTCGACCGCTTCGAAACAACCCATTCCCTGCCGATGAAAATCCTCTCATGAGCGATCATGACCATGAACTCCACCTCTGAAACCCGCCGTAATCTCCCTTGCGATGCCTATACAGTCGGCTGGCTCTGCGTTCTCGACTGTGACTTTGATGTCGCCACCGTCTGTCTCGATGAACAACACGAGACTCCGTCAACACCTCCCGGGGACACCAACGCCTACACTGCCGGGCAAATGGGAGAGCACAACGTTATTATTGTCAAGCTCACCCAGCCCGGGACGGGGAATGCAGCAACAACCGTCACCAACCTGCTTCGAACCTTCACACAAATATGCTTTGGATTGATGGTAGGCACTGGCGGTGGTGCTACGGATAACCCTGCGTCGGAAGACCCCACAAGAGAGACGACGGAAATTCTGCTCGGTGATGTCGTCGTAAGTCGGCCGGAAGGAGGCCATGGTAAGTTAGCCTCAAAACCATGAAACGAATGTCAAACCAACATGGTGATCTAGGTGGAGTCTTGCACTACGACCTGGGTAGACGAGAACCTGAGGGATTTACGCCTCGAGCGCACCTAAACAGTCCCGGAGACCTACTCATCTCCGCCGTCGACGTACTTGCTCGGGACCACAGGTTTCGCCGAGGGAAGATGGCACGGTACATTGAGCAAGGGCAATCGAAACTGCGAGCACGAAGAATGAACTATTTTCAGTTTCCGGGCCGCAATAATGATCTGCTGTTTGCTTCCTAATACCACCATCCGAACGCAGACGAGGAGACCTGTCGGGGCTGTGATAGAGCACAAGTGGTCGTTCGAACTTCTGAGCCGCGGGACAATCCTGTGGTGCATCACGGGCTCATCGCGTCCGGGAACACTCTCCTTCGCGATCCGAGCATGCGGGATACAATGCGACGCCAAGACAACGTCATATGCTTTGAGATGGAGGCGGCCGGGTTAATGAATAGCCTTCCCTGTCTTGTTATCAGAGGCATTTCGAACTATGCTGATACCCACAAGAATGACGTGTGGCGGCCGTATGCCGCGCTTACAGCAGGGGCGTATGCGAAAGATCTCCTGGCCCTGATTCAACCACAGGCTGCTGTCGAGGCAGAAAAGATTTCAAAAAGTAAGTCTGTTTTTGTTTACGAGGAGAAGCGAGTCCAAGGAAACACTTTTGGGATAAGTTAGGCGTGGTTTAATATCACCATACTAGAATTTCAACATCGAATAGAAACATCGTGGGAATATGTTGGCGTTTAGATGCCTGAGGCATTATGTCAAGCATTCACCATCTTTCCCCAGGGCACCTTGTACTCCGTAAATATGGGGGATTTCTTTTATTATGGCTTCCAGTTCTATTTTCGACCTGCTTAAGAAGATACCTACCTAACTAGAGGGGATAAGGTCCTATGACTCCACCAATCATATAGGCAGATACCCCCAAATTGTTCTCCACTATGCAAAATAGCCTGCTTGGTGCAAGTTTGTTGGGGAAATGGATGTGTCCCGATCCGGTTTATATTTCCCAGAAGGACAATCCACGCTGTAGCTATGTTCAGGGCAGTGAGCTAGTGAGCTAAGAGTAACTATTTTGTAAGAAAGAAAGATCAAGATCAGATACTTTATTTGTACTTGGTTATGAAAATGCAATAAACTTAAGTATCTTGTCTGATCCCATCGAAATCTCATGCAGACCTCCATGATTGTACGACTACAAGTCTACAACAAGATCCCTGCTACGACAGAAATCCAAAATACTGTCTAATCCAGTCTATTCTCTAAACATCTATGTTGTCTATCTCGAGATAACTGGGTACAAGAAAGTAAACAAAGGTATGTTCAGGGTTCAAAGTTCAATCAGATTCAACCGATCATGACGACATAAATCAAACAATCGAGTCGGGTCAGGTCAATCAAGGGAAATATAGCAGACAAACATGCTAAACGGCATCAGAAACAAACTACAAGGTCTTGTTCACATCAAGTCAACTCGGACTGTCAATCACTTCTTCAATCCGAGCAGGTTGATGCTCTTGGGTCGCTCGATGGGAAGGCCCAGGGCGCGGTCCCAGATGAGCTGCACCAGAGGTCCCAGGGCGCGGCTGACACCGAAGGTGACGGTGTAGTAGAGCGGCTGCTGGAAGCCGTAGTGGTAGAAGAGCACTCCCGACGCGGCGTCGACATTAGGATGAGGGTTCTTGGTCTAGGTTTTCATTTCATTAGTGAGGGTTTACTTCACGGGGAGAAAGGCAACGTCAACATACCTTGCCGTGCTCGGTCAAAACCCCCGGGGCGATTTCCGAGTTCTTCTTCACCAATTGGAAGACCGGGTTGGCCAGAACGTCCGGACGAGTGGCGGCAAAGTCCATCAGCGCCTGGAACCGTGGGTCCGGCTTCCGAAGGACGCCATGACCGTACCCCGGAACCACGCGACCGGACTTCAAAGTGTCCCAGAGGTAAGTACGCACATCCTCGTCTGTGAACTTGGTGCCGATCTTATCCTGCATGGCGAGGATCCATCGGAGCACCTCTTGGGCGGCTAGACCGTGCAGAGGGCCTGCGAGACCCAACAGTCCGGCGCTGTAGCTGAGATAAGGATCGCTGAGAGCGCTGCCGACCAGGTGGGTGGCGTGGGCAGAGACATTGCCACCCTCGTGGTCTCCGTGCAGTGCTAGGTACAGACGCAGTAGGTCGTGGAAGTCCTGGTTCTGTGCACCACCCTTGCCCAGGAGCTCGGCGAAGTTGTGCGACCAATCCTGGGCGGCGTCCAGGGCCTGAGTGCCGACGGTGTCGATCTCGTCCGGACGGAAGACGAGCGCTGCGACACGGGGGATCTTGGCGAGCAGCGAAATGCTGTCGTCGAAGGTGGGTTCCCAGTACTCGGCCTTGTTCAGGCCCTTCTCGTAGGCCTGGGCGAACTGGGACTCGGTGTTGAGGGCAGCGACCGCAATGGACAGCTGGGTCATGGGGTGCATCGAGCGGGGGAATGACTTGATGAGGTCAAGGATGTGCTGGGGCAGATGGGACTTCTCGGCCAATTCACGCGAGAAGGCGCGGACTTGGCCGGTGGAGGGGACCTGGCCGGTCAGGAGCAGCCAGAACATGGCCTCGGGCAGCATCTCGGTGCCGGTAGTGCCCTTGGGAAGCTCCTTCTGGCAGTCCTTGATGGTCTTGCCGTGGAATCGGATGCCCTCGTCGGGGTCGAGTACGGAACCCTCCCAGAGCATGGATTTGAGACCACGCATGCCACCGATGACATTGCCAACCTTGACCTCCCCGATGACCTCGTCGCTCTGCTGTTTCACTTGCTGCAGAAGTTCGCGTTTGGCGGGGATGACCGATTTCAGGGCGGTCTTCAGGTCGGGTTCCGCCGTTGCATAGGATCTGCGAGAGGTGTGGACAGCCAATTGGCGGGAGGACTGAGAACGAGGTCAATTAGTGTCTGCATTAGGGTGAGGCACCGAAGCGATCGGAATGTTCAACGAACCTGGGCCAGCTTAGACGCATGGCGAGTGGCTCGCATTGACATAGCCATCGTGTGTGAAGTCGTAATGAATAGAGGGGGAGAGATGCGGGGCGAATGAGAAGGGAAACGGAGTGTTGAGGATATTCAAGTAGAAGGTGAGGATTGAAAGAACGAGGAGCAAGAAAATAAACGAAGGAGAGAAAGGGCGATTCTGCGACAGGACAGGCACCCTTTTCCCTTGAGCCGGTTGGCCTCGGACAGTCACGCCTGGCCGAGGTTGGGCGGTTGCACGCGGCGATCAGCTGTTATGTAAGGTGACTCGGTGGAGGAGTACCTGCGGTGTGATTCGGGAGAACAGGATGCGAGGGATACGGAGTAAGAGCTTAGGAATTTGACTACGCTGGCCTGGTAGGAGTATAATATCAGAAATATTTCTTCATTTTGAGATATGGTTCTGAGACTTGAGCCTTTCTTTCCGCAGTGTGCCTAAGGTTTCTGGCTGCTGCTGGTGATAACGGTCGGCGTCACATGGGTCGGCACATCCCCAGTCACCGGCAAGAATGTTACGAGGGTTGAGTCGGGAGATATTGGAATGATTGTACGAGTAGATCGGCTCTACCTGATTCCCTACCCATTGTCCATCTCACCATGTCAATTAACGCTCCTCCATCTCTCCGGTTGACCGAATGTGAACTGTGAGTAAAGTACAAGAGTGTCATACTCCTGGAGACGGATAGCGATGGAGCCGATGGATCCTCGACTGCCGCGGGTGGCGGATCCCGTGCGGGGTAATCCCAATGTGGTCTAGTCCCGTCCCCGGGAACTGTCTGCCTCAGGCACTGAGGTGTCTACGGGGCAGCGATCGCACCGCCACAGCCTGGCCGGCCCCTGCACCAGCCACAGACAAGCCTGCAGTGCGCCACACCCAATGGCGGCGCCTCATGCGAAAGCGGTGAGCCCTCATTGGCGTATCGGCGGGGCCCACGCCTCAGGCAGAGATTTTCGCCCAAAAAAGGCAGAAAAAAGAATTGTCAGCCCCGCCGCAGGTCAACTTTTCTTCCTGCATTTGTTCGTGAAGGCTGATTTTTCCTTCCTTCTCCCTCTTTCTTTGATCATCTCCACTCCTGTTTTCCTTTCTTTTCCTGTTCTTCAGTTGTATACCCTGTTTCTTGTTTGCATTCTAGAAGGCTGATCCGTATTCGGAGGCCACCGGTTGTCATTTGGCACAAAAAGTTTTTGGAATTTTCTTTAATCTTCTTTTTATCGATTCTTTGTCCGTCAGTACCGTTTTTCGACGGCCCCGCCATCGCCGCTGAAGCGAAGGATTTGTGTGTTTGGATAGAAGCCAACGCACGAAATTACGACCTAGTCTCCGCCGATCTGATCGATTGGGTTATATACTGAAGAATGCCGCATTCTGAAACCCCCGCCATGCCGACCGCTGTCTCCAAGACCCCTTCGTCCGTCCCTCCGACCGCAGAGGAAGTGTCCTCGCTCCTAAACACTATCTTTACCGCTCAGACTTCCCAGCAGTCTCTCGATGCCTCTTATGCTTTGACGAACCTCCTCATTCAAAGCGTCGGATGCGGCGCGTTCTCGACGTACAACATCTTGCCGGAAATCAAGAAGGCCGCCACCGATAAGAAAAATGGCGCCAGACGTGAGAGTGCCATGCTGATCCTCGGCGCTCTGCTGGAGCGTTTCCCTCGCGAACACCCTCTCAGCGAGGTTGTCTTTCTGCTCCAGGACGGCGGTGTCCTGAACCTGGCTCTCGATGCGCTTGCCGATAAGGGTGCCATCGTGCGCGAGTCCGCCCAGTACGCTATCGACGCCTTGTTCTCGTGTCTCAAGCCCGAGGCCATGGTCAACTCCCTCCTGCCTGCCCTCTCCGCCTATCTCAGCAAGGGTACCGGAAAGTGGCAGGGTTTTGTCGGCGCTTACTCGCTCATTGAGAAGATGGCTGTCAAGGCTCAGATCGGAACCGGATCCTACGACGAGGAGCTGGCGAAGGATGTACTGCGCGAGGCCATGGGCAAGACTCTGAAGGACTTGATTCCTTTGGTTGAGGGCGGCATGCACGATCTGAAGAACGAGGTGGCCAAGCAGTCCATCAAGGCTATGAACGCCCTCACGACTCTGCTGTCCAACGACGACGTCGCCCCTCGTATCCCCCTGCTTATCAAGACCATGGAGCAGCCTTCCGAGCAGACCCTGCAGGCGGCTATCCACGCTCTGTCTCAGACCACTTTCGTGGCTGTCGTCACGTCTCCCGTGCTCGCTCTGCTGACCCCTCTGCTGGAGCGTTCGCTGAACGCCCCCACTACCCCCCAGGAAACCTTGCGCCGCACTGTGGTCGTCGTCGAAAACTTGACTAAGCTCGTGCACGATCCCGCCGAGGCGCGTACCTTCTTGCCCAAGTTGAAGCCTGGTGTGCAGGGTGTCAAGGACCGCGCTTCCCTGCCCGAGGTCCGTGAGCTCGCGACCCGTGCTTTGAGCGTCATCGAAAACGCCATGAGTGACAGTGATGTCGCTGCCGGTGCTATCGTTAAGGTCACCCCCGAGGAGGTTCTCACCGTTTTGGACGCCCAGATCCAGGCCAACGGCGGTCTCGCCGTTCCGGAGCAGCGCACCCTTTTTGAACTTGGTAAGAACTACGTTGCCGAGATGGTGCGCGAGGACGTCAACGTTCGCATGCATGACCGTATCCCCGCCTGCATTGCCCCCTACCTGCGTGGACTGCTCGAGGAGGGTAAGGAGGACGCCGTTGCCTCGGCGGTGCAGATGCACTTCGTCGAGGAGGACCACCGCAAATTCGGCAAGCCCGAGCCCGATGACCCGAACGAGGTCGAGATTGTCAACGCCAACTTCTCTCTTGCCTACGGTGGTATGCTTCTGCTCTCTCACACCAACCTCCGTCTCCTGAAGGGTCACCGTTACGGCCTGTGCGGTCGCAACGGTGCCGGAAAGTCCACTCTGATGCGCAGTATCGCCAACGACAAGTTGGAGGGTTTCCCGCCCCAGGATGTCGTGCGCACTTGCTTCGTCGAGCACAACCAAGGCGAAGATGCGGACCTTACAATCGCCGAATACGTGTCCAAAGACCCCGCCATTGCCGCCACGGGCAAGGAGCACATCAGCAGCGTCCTTCTCGAGTTCGGCTTCACTGATGGTCCCGACGGTCGCCAATCTCAGCCCGTTGGATCTCTGTCTGGTGGTTGGAAGATGAAGCTGGCGCTGGCCCGTGCCATGTTGATGAAGGCCGACGTTCTCCTGCTGGACGAACCTACTAACCATCTGGATGTCGCCAACGTCAAGTGGTTGCAGGAATACCTCAAGAAGCACACCGACATCACCAGTTTGATCGTCAGTCACGACTCCGGCTTCCTCGACGAGGTGTGCACGGACATCTACCACTACGAAAGCAAGAAACTCGTATGCTACAAGGGTAACCTGGCCGACTTCGTCAAGGTCAAGCCCGAGGCCAAGAGTTACTATACCCTGTCTGCCTCCCAGGTCTCCTTCAAGTTCCCTCCTCCCGGTATCCTGGCTGGTATCAAGTCCAACACCCGTTCGATTCTCCGCATGACCAACTGCTCGTACACCTATCCCAATGCCAAGAAGCCTTCCCTGACAGATGCCTCGCTCTCCCTTACTCTCTCCTCTCGTGTCGCGATCATTGGAGGTAACGGTGCCGGTAAATCGACCTTCATCAAGATGCTTACGGGTGAAACCATCCCTCAGACCGGAAAGGTGGAGAAGCACCCTAACCTGCGTATGGGATACATCAAGCAGCACGCCCTGGAGCACGTGGAAATGCATCTGGAGAAGACCCCCAGTCAGTACCTGCAGTGGCGTTATGCCAACGGTGACGACCGTGAGGTGTTCCTGAAGCAGACCCGTATCCTGAGCGAGGAGGACAAGGCCCAGCTCGAGAAGCCCGTCGACCTTGGTGATGGCCGTGGCCCCCGCCGTATCGAGGCGCTGATCGGTCGTCAGAAGTGGAAGAAGTCCTTCCAGTACGAAGTGAAGTGGGTTGGCCTCCTGCCCAAGCACAACACCATGATCTCCCGGGAGACTCTGAACGAGCTTGGTTTCTTCAAGATGGTCCAGGAGTTCGACGACCACGAAGCTTCGCGTGAGGGTCTCGGATTTCGTGTCCTGGAGCCCAAGGAGATCTCCAAGCACTTCGAAGATATCGGCTTGGATCCCGAGATCGCCAACCACAACCAGATCTCCGGTCTCTCGGGTGGTCAGAAGGTGAAGGTCGTCCTTGCTGGTGCCATGTGGAACAACCCCCACTTGCTGGTGCTGGACGAGCCTACTAACTTCTTGGACCGTGACTCGCTTGGTGGACTGGCTGTGGCCATCCGTGACTTCAAGGGTGGTGTGGTTATGATTTCTCACAACGAGGAGTTTGTCGGTGCCCTCTGCCCCGAGCAGCTCCACATCGCCGACGGCCGCATCGTGTCTCGCACCAACAACGCTGTTTCTCTGGACCGATTCGAGGACAGCGCCACCAACTCTCCCCAGGCCGGCAGCACTGCAGCCAACTCGACGACTACCAGCGCTGCCGCTTCCGCCGTGAACTCCGGCGCCGAGGACCAGGGTGAACTCAAGTTCAAGGCCAAGAAGAAGAAGAAGATGACCCGTGCTCAGATGAAGGAGCGTGAGGTCCGCCGTCGTCTTCGTCATATCGAATGGTATGTCACACTTCCCCTTTTTTGCTCTTAAATTCTGCTTGATACTAACATTTCACTAGGTTGAACTCTCCCAAGGGCACCCCCAAGCCTGTCGACACCGACGACGAGGCGTAATCACATTGCTTTTCAAATACTTTTATGATCACCTGTATGATGTCATTGATTATTTTCGGTTTTGGTTTTCTTGCTTTATCCCTCGCACGATTTCGGTGGTATATAGAGGTGTCCGGTTTGCTTTTTGCATCATGGCTTTCTAGGTAGATTAGAATTCAGCACTTGCTTCCGCTACTTGCTATAGTGAATGCTAGTAGTATTTTATCAATATTCACCTGCACATATATTGATTTCATCCACTGCAAATTTCCATTCATCGTGATAATTCACCATAGAAATTAGGGAATATAGGCTCCAGGAGATTCCATCTACTGGGCATCTCCCTCTGATCATTCTTTCTCTTTTACAACTCTCTACATCTCTTCGTTTGGCCGATTTTGCTGGCTTTAACAGGTGACATACGTTATCTCGTATGATCAACAAGGTTATCATCTGTCTCTCAATATACCCACATATCCCAGTCTGACGTCAAAAGTCATGCCAACACGCGGACGCTTGAACTACCACGAAGCACGTCTAATTCCGTTTTATACTCCTTGCCTCATCCGCACACATCAGCTCTAGGACATATCCGCACCAGCCACCCCATTTGCAAGGTGCTATTAGTATACCCACGAGACTCGTCCCCGGAAATACTATTGTTTTGCTTGGAGATGCTGGGTGTATATCCCCTACGTTGGCTCCCTCAAACCCTTCAAGAAGAGCTCCCCAAACTCATAGATCATTCCTGGAGTATGTTACAGATATCCGGCCGTTTTACCACTCCGCAGGAACCAAGAGAAACACACGATATACTTCGTCTGTCGTTCGCCCAGCCACTTCAATTGGTTACCAACGAAATATTTCCAAGTACAGACTTGCTTAGTATTGTGGGTTTTGAGATCTTGCTTTTCGCAATACACGGTGTTCAATGTGGAGTCCAATGAATTCGAAAGAATGGATTCCGAAACAACAATAATTTCGATCAAAGATTTCGACCGCCTGCGTAGCGAGCAAAGGGAAGACAGTTAAGCCTGGCTCAGATGTCTTTTCAAAGTATCGAGGCGGTGCTTGGCTGCGGTGGTATAACGATTATACCGACCTTTGGACCCTAACCCGAATGTCCAAATGGATGTATGTGCTTGTGGATGTATTGTCGAAGACAAGAAGAGGAATCCCACCGTGAGTGACGGTCATGTCCCTGTTATTTGATCCGTGTAACTAACCTGGCTGATAGCAATGGGATCAGAATTCCCGAACATGCCGAAGTACAACCTCGCTGCTTGGCGAGATGTATCCCCCGGCTTACTGGTTGTCTAACCCATGTGCTGAAAAGCCGCCTATCTTACATTCAGTCAGCCATAGGCTTGTATTCGATAGCTTGTATACGGCGCAGATACAAGCCGTCTGCTCTAACTCGTGCTACAAAACGCCCCCTTGAAGCCAATATGGCACTGCCTCGGGTGCAGCCATATCAGGTCAAATTAAAGCGCAAACACCATGGCCTTTGGAAGCCCAAGATGGCACAGCTCAAGCCGAAGCTTGTACATATACTACGGCAGTTCGTCTGGGCAGCTTGACCACCCTTGGCTCCGATGCAGATGGTGCACTCATCGTCAGAGTCCCACATTGGCGAACATCGTTCCACCGGCTGCGGTGCCCTTTGGCGATGTATGCAAATTGCCGCCAATTGAAGTGTTCGATGGGCAAAAATCGAAATTCATCTATCAATTGTATTATTTGAACCATGAGGCGTCAGAAACATGTCATGAATCGACGGCACCACGCAAGCAGACTTACTATAATTGTCTGTCTCGAAAATGCCCCAGAAGGTACAATTTCGGCAAAGCTAAGGGCTGAAGAAGATCTCATGATGGCCATGTGAGAAGGCAGATATCGGCATGTCAGCATACAAAGGCGAGATACAAGACCCCCACTGAGTTTTCTGTACACAGATTCATAGCCATTGTAACTGTGCGGTCTCACATGTTCTGTCCACCGTGGAATCTCCCGGTATAGATATTGTGCTCGTACATTTTTGGGCGCGTGATGACTTTGGCTCTTCGCAAACAGGGGTCTTATTCTCGCAAGGGAAAGACTCGTGGGAATCCACGTGTTAGCTGTTGTGATTTGATCGCTTACCTATACCGAATTGTACATCGAGAAACTCCACAAACATGTCCGCACCAGGCTTTCGCTCAGGATCAGCCAACCCATGCGTTCGTTGAAGAAACAAGACCAGTTATCT
Organism: Aspergillus ostianus; assembly: GCA_025592935.1. Lineage (NCBI taxonomy): Eukaryota > Fungi > Ascomycota > Eurotiomycetes > Eurotiales > Aspergillaceae > Aspergillus > Aspergillus ostianus. The sequence goes on along the minus strand of JANFQY010000240.1, from coordinate 38,022 downwards.
AACTGCTCTACAGAGTCTCTGTTTCTGGGGACTTACTCGGACGAACATACCATCTGGCAGTAGTCTCAGGGTTGATGGATCTACCAAACGAAGCTATATTGACCTAGCTTAACCAGACTAGAATAAAGTCCCCTGTGAAAAATATGTCGCACAAACTGTCGACGATCAAGTTACAGTTGGAAGCAGCTGTGGGCTGACATTTGAAGGATGCATTTCCTATAACCACCTTAACTGGAATATGATCAAATCTGAGATGCCTGAAACTTGAAAAAAAAGAAAAGAAAAGAAAAACGAAAAAGAAAAAAGAAAAGGGAAAGAAGGAAGAATCTGCTCCAGACGAACAAAAATAATCTGCACCGAAGATACGATGCCTGAACAGACCAATAGAATGTCTACTCTGGGATTTGGAGGGTGTGTGGGCTTCGGTGAGAACGTCCATACTACGCAATCAGAAAAGGTTCATGAAGCTATTTGTTGGCCTGGCGTCACCAAAAGGCTGTATTGACTTGGTCAATAGCCCCGTTTCCAGACGCTGCGCGTTTACGGCAAACGAACCAAATATTGGCTTTGGAATCGACTTTTACAGAATCCCAGAAAACCTGGAACATGTGTTGTCCGAGTTGTATCGTTTGTGTGGTCATATTCAAAAGCCATGATGCTTCGCTTCATAAAAAAGGGAAGATATCTTAACGATGATACGCTCGCTTGGTCTGAATACGGACAAAGCCTTCCAGAACGCCTCGGGTCGGCTATATCGAATCATTCGACACGGCACAAAACAGAAACCATATTACGCTCCTGCGTGCAAGACAAAACTATCAGGAGGCGTCTCCTTGAATGGAGTACATGGATCTGTTCCGGCATATCGTAAAATGCTTTGCTCATGTCATTGATTATAAAACTACGCCTACTGGACCCGTTGAAAAAGATTTCATGCCCGAAAAGGTTCGTTGGTTAAACGTGACGTTGCGCGCACTTTGGCTGCTCCAAGGAAATCAAGCCCTTGATTCTCCAGTCTTTGTCTACTTCACTGTCGATACATGAGCCAATACAAAAGTTTCCACAACTATGATGGTATTGTTGATAGAACGCCATTCTCCGAATCATCACAGGCCGTTCGCTCCAAACGTTTGAATGATGGTGCTTCTGTTGTCGCTCCTCGGCTTAGATTTGGATCATATGCTCAAGGATTTGCTGGTCTAAAATGAGCGAACTGGGATTTGAGGATTATCACCTCTGTCGTGTGTTCTTTATTGTCTAGTTGCCTCCGTTTGTTTGGCGAGATAGAGGCAACCAAGGCTTTGATTGGATATTTCACCAATCAGTAACTATGCCAGCAACCCCCTGCATCTTCTGTGGCGTACTCTTAGACGCTCATCTTGTTCTTTCCTCCTAACCGGTTGTTTCAACCAGATGCCCCTTTCACCCGACATGCCTGGTCCCCATCCTGAGACTTCTGGTCCTGGGCCCTCTTCGGACCGCCCGGAAAGAAGAGAACGAGTGCTGCGCTTGACCCCGATCTCGTATTACTATCGCGCCCTTATCTCTACTTGATATAATATTACTGAATTTATTGAGAAGCATGAGCAGCTAGCGGTCGCTTTCTCCCGCCTGATTGATGCTTACAAGAAGCATCGTAAAATGGTTAGAAAGGCTATGGCCGATCTTGATTAGTCTTATCATGCTTAATGGTACCTACACGTCAGTTCGCTACCTCGTCGTTTGCCGTAAGCCCCGCGGTCAGGTCCACCTATGCTCGTCCAACAGGCCGTGCGCTCGCCACCGAGACGTCCCCAGAGAACCCAATTATTCTTAAAGTCTCTAAGTCCGGCAGCGATGGACAGAACAGGAATGGGGACAACCTCGAACAGGGTGAACATGGTGGCAACAGGCCCAAATCGACGGCGGACCTGTGGAACGTGTACCTCACCGATGAAGACACGAAGGGGTTAGCTAGCTCTTTAAACTATATCCTATCTATTAATCTATATATAGCTTGACTCTGTAGCAATCGAGTATCTGATATCTAGAGACCTGCCCGCCTATTTACTGCCACTAGCTCTACCATACCCGCCAGCCCGCACCCTGATAAGATAATAATAACTAAAAAATGGATATTATAAAATGTTATTTTAAAAATAAGATTAATATAGTAAATTAGTACTGAAGAATAGAACTCTGTTTTTCCGCAAAAGTAAATTTATATATATAATAATTTAGCCGCGGACTAAGTCATTTACAAATGGCTTCCACAACTAAGTACATGTCGCGAGGGCCTTACAAGAACGCTAAATTGTCGCATGACTTTTGCGATAAAGAGATTTTTATTATAATAAATAAATTTAGCGGCTTTATTTACGCATTTATTGCGAATTTTAAAAGATTTAGATATATTTGGTAATTAATATAGCTTTAAATTGATATTTTATTAATTTTCTTCCTTTACGCTGCAAATTCCTTTACGCTGCCGACCACCCACCGGCGAAAAGTCAGTCCGCCACTAATAGTTAGGAAGGACAAGCCTTCTTCCATTCGTTTGGTATAGCCAATACAATTGCTTCATTCGATCAATTCAGTGATCCAACCCATCTAAATCCTTAGTCATTCTGCCTGCCAAGCCTCTTCCCTTCCACAGCATCGAATTTCTGGAATGGAGATGCAGAAGAAAAGCTCGCGGTGAATGCGTCTCTTGCAGGATATCCGGGCGTCTTCCATGGTTCAGGTGGGAGTCACGGGACTGGCACGGTTTATACTTCCTGCTTCGCATTTCACTCTTCAGTCTTCACCCTCCATTTCATCCACCACAAGTCAAAACCCCGTTTCTGTGCGTGAATTGAAGTTCGATCGGGCGGGCGCTGTCTGATTGGCCCTCCTTACCCCATGGACACCCAACCCAGTAGGGCTGTGGAGCCATTATTCATTGATATCAGAGAAGCTCTTTGAATCTATTCGGGGCATGAAAGAAGCTAATCAGAGAGAGCCCCAGTTTATCTCTACGCAGGTGCTGGTCTGCTATCTGACAACTCCAAGACTGGCATCATATCAAGCTGCCGGGCAAGATTGCGCCGGTCTCCATACACTTTCTTGGCATGCAAGGTGGCCCCCTTGCTTTCTCAAAATAGTTCCTGCGAGGAAAGAATTATGGCTGGCCTTCTGGCCGGGAGGATGACCATGCCTGAGGTCTCTGGGCCAGTTCTCAATTTCGAATAACCCAGTCATCCTCAACGCAACGTTCTCTCCGGAGAAAGCCATACAAAATGCCCAGCATACGACTCACTTATCTTTGCTTGTTCCTTTGCTGGGGACTTTCCATAGTCGTTGCCCACACTCAGCAAGATGATTCTCCTGATTGGGCACGACGTGACCTCTTTCGCTGCCGCCAGAGAGGCAATGTTCGACCTTGGGGCTCTGCACGGTGTCCCGAACAAGCTGCGAAGGAGATAATTGCTCCCAAGTACAATGTTTGGAGAGGGTTGACCCATGAGGAAACGGCCTCGGTCGTGCAATGGCTGCATCAGCAACCTGAGTTAAACCTCACCGGCAACAGGGCTGGGACCTGGGACAACTCCATGTAATAGCCAATACTCTCTCCCGGTGGATGATTTCTGACCAGCAATAGTGAGCTCGTCGAGCTTCGATATCCGAACAAAAGCGACGTCGTGCCCTACCTCGATGGCGACGGAACCACGCCCCTGCGATTTGCTAACGTCAGGCTGAACAACCGCGCCACTGTTGACGCGCACTATGCTGAAATTCAAGTCGGTCCGCTGCCTGTCCAGCAAAATGTAACAAAATGGATGCCTCTGGGATATGGCTGGACTCGCAAACCGAGTGGGAAGGTACGCAATCTACATGCCGACACTCCGACCATGGATCAATGGATATATAATATTAGTGCCACCATCGCGGATATCACGCTCGATCTGTGGAATGGCACCGCGTTGGGGCTGGAAAATGACACACTTGAAATATTTGGTCTCGATCCTATGTGGCAGGATGACGGCCGCGTTGTGCGCTGGGATGGCTTCTGGAATAATCCCACGGATGACTTTGACGCACTTACTCTTCTGCCGTTAGGACTTTCGTTCAAGTCTGACGTGACTGGGCGCGATCCCTCGCAGTGGAAGCTGCTAGGCTGGCTATACAACGACATTCTTTATAACACGACTGAGGCTTTTCGCGCGGCATACTTTTCGCCTGATTTCGTCAAGCTGGGGGTCAATATCGAGGGTGACTGGGCTCGCACCGGTCAGCATGGTAAGACACTGCCGCAGGACGAGAAAGAACCTCCTTTGTTAGTGGCTCCTGGAGGCAATCGGTTCTCGGTAGATGTAAAAGAACGATACGTTGAGTGGATGGATTTCTCCTTCTATATCGGTTTTTCGCGAGATACCGGTGTATCGCTGTTTGATATCCAATACCGCGGGCAACGCATTCTATATGAACTGGGCTTACAGGAAGCCCTAGCCCATTACGCTGGCAACGATCCCTTGCAGTCAGGCATGACCTTTCTAGACTCTGCCTTCGGCTTTGGGTCTCATTCGTTCGAGCTAGTTAAGGGATTCGACTGTCCCTCGTACGCCACCTATCTAAACTCCTCGTTCTTTGCCAATGAGACCCTGCATACGCATATTGACAGCCTGTGTTTGTTTGAATCTAATACTAATCACGCATTACGGCGTCATACTGCATTCGCGTACACGGATGTCACCCGCAATATCTACTTTACGCTGCGCTCAGTTGTAACGATTGAAAACTACGACTACATCTTTAGCTATACATTTCACCTCGACGGCACTATCGGTATCGACGTGCGCTTTTCTGGTTATATTATAGGAGCATTTCAAGCACATAACGAAGACTATGGCTACCAGATTCAAGATGAGCTTTCTGGATCAATGCATGACCATGTGTTGAATTTTAAAGCTGATTTTGATATTGCTGGTTTAGCTAATTCGGTACAACTGACCTCGCCAGTCCCTGTAACCAAGTCATATATCTGGTCGGACAAGCCCCGCAATACCATGATGCTGCAGCGGTCTCTGGTCTCCAGTGAGGACAACAGCCGACTGAACTGGCAGCCTAATGGTGTTAGACAAGTTCACATCATTAATCAAGACGCACCCACTCATTTCGGAGAATTTTGTGGCTATCAGATCTTGCCCGATCACGTTGCGCATCTCACGGTCTTAAACTCGAGCAATTTGGTCAATGCAGCACGCTATGCCGAGTACGATATCCAAATCACCCAGCAGCATGACTGGGAGCCACGCTCGGCTCATCCGCTCAACCGCCACGACGTTCACGATCCGCCCATCAACTTCGAGCGCTTTTTTGATGGTGAGAGTCTCAACCAGACCGACTTAGTTGCCTGGGTGAGCCTAGGAATGCACCATATGCCGAATTTGGGGGATCTTCCCAACACTGTGGCCACTTCCGCATATTCCAGCGTGCGTTTTGTACCGGTCAACTATTTCCGGATGAATCCTAGTCAGCACACTGTTCAATCCGTGCACATCAAGGATGGTAACGTGTCCACCACGGTCGAGAGCTTTGGCCAAATGGGAGATACGTGTGCGGTGTCATCTATCGAGGAGCAGCTGCACCCGCTGTATGAGTACCAAGGGGGTCAAGTGCCATAAGTTGAGTTCTAGCTCTAACAGTCCCTTGACTGTAGAAGGGCTTTTGTTGAAGAGGCAATTCTTTGATTTGGGTACAGTTTTCAAGCAATGCGGCGAAGCGCTAGGCTCGTGCTATGCTATTCCTATTTATATTGGAGGATAAGGCATTGACTACCATGACTTGGTGTTCTAGGTATATTGATTACAGCAAATCAATACATATTTCGGGATTCGATAGCCCCTTGCATAAGCACTAGTGTTTTCTTTGTCACTGGTGGGTTCTGAACATGGGTAATCAGCAGATCATACTGTACATCATGTGGGACACAGGCTTGTCCAGTATGACGATATCTGTGAGTCTATACTTAATTGCAAACTCCCAGATCAGCCAGCGAGTTCAAGTCTTTCGGGATCACACCTACCTCGACAGCATCTATGCGTCAACCAAGTCAGCCGTATCTCTTGTACCTATGTCTAATGAGATGTATGGGATCCGTAGGGAGAGACGCAAGTAAAAGCAAAAAGAAATGAATCGCAAAGCAAAATATACCTTGATACGACCACCTCAAATCCCCCAGCTGACTCTTCCAAGTCCAAAACACCCATCCCTGTTGCCCCTCGTACGCCGTCACCTGCGCTGCAAACCACTGCTTATAAAAGTCCTGGTTGCTGTCGGGGTTAGCGGGGCAGGATAGTTCTTCACCGGAGACGATAACCAGAAGAAACATTTTGCCGGAAACTGTTTCTCTCTTCGGTTTCTGTCCTTTCAATTTAGGCAGAATTTAATCCTTTTCTAGAGGTATGTCACGAGCAGACATGAAGTAAATAAGAACGGAGGGTTGGGGCCCTCCAGAGTACATTTGTCCAGTAACTAGTTATCTTTTCTTTTGAGAATCTATCAACTATGAAGGTGCCTTTTTTTTCAACTTCTATGCCCAAATTCTGCCTTTGCCGGCGCCCAGGTAGTCTCGGGTGCTGCAGAGGGTTTTGCAGCTGGTGTGACTGGCGGTGGCGAGATATCAGCTAGCTACCCCGAAACAAATGAGGAGCTTGTCACCCTGCTCGAGAGCGACGAGCCTCAAGTCGTCGTACTTACCAAGACGTTTGAGTTCATCGGAACTGAAGGATCTACGACCGAGGAGGGATGTGCGCCTTGGGGCACCGGGGAGGGTTGCCAACTCGCTATTAACGCCAATGAATGGTGTGGTGACAACCCTGCCGCAACGGTCACTTATGATAACGCTGCCATGAACGGCATCCGTATCAAGTCGAACAAGACGCTTGTTGGTGACGGAGATGCCGGTATGCTTAGTGGGAAATGTCTTTATTTCGAAGGCGGTGTTTCCAATATTATTGTGCAGAACATTAAGATCACGGATCTTAACCCTCAGTAAGCTCCCGATACGGAACTCCCGCATGCCCCAACTAGTTGATCTAATTTCAAACAGTCTTGTCTGGGGTGGCGACGCCTTCACCTTCTTTGGTGCGGGTCAGATCTGGATCGATCACTGCGAGGTAAGGCACCCAACGCCTAGAGGAGGGAAAATAGCTTCATTTTCTCACATTCACCGTTAGACCTCCCTCATCGGACGCCAACATTTTGTTCCTGGCTTCAACCCAAACACCCGTATGACTTGGTCGAACAACTTCCTCAACGGTGTGACGACCCACTCCCCAGGGTGCGATGACCACCATTACTGGACACTGGAGCTGGCCGGCGTTGTGGATGAGATCACCTTCCAAAGTAAATTCCTAATTCTTTCTGAGCATGCTACTGTACATCTGACTAACCCTCATGAGGCAACTATGTCTACTACACCACCGGACGAGGACCCGCGCTCTCTGGCACGACTCTCTTCCACGCAGTCAACAGAGTCTGGTCCACAATTCCTGGACATGCCATCAAAGGCGGAGACCATGGCCGCGGTGTGTTCGAAGGGTGCTACTTTTGAGGATGTTGCTGACATCGCCCCAGCTGAGCCCGAGAATTACCTCTTTAGTGCCAGTGACGACAACGCCGCTTCGTGCGAGGCGGCTTTTGGCCGTTCATGCCAACCCAATGGCTACAGTAACTCTAGTGCCTTTGATAGCTTCAATACGGACTTCTTTGGTGACTTCGATGGGCTGACCATTGCGCCGGCTGCGGCGGCAGCTGACGCTTTGGGTTATGTTCCTTCGAACTGTGGAATTGGGCGCGTTTGAAAGAATGAGCGATGGGTGCCAGGAGGCGATGCTTTGTAGGTAATTATTCAACCTTAGCTGAGCTAATAGTCACTTATTTATTGTCATTTGGTGATTAAGAGATGGGTCTATTAAGGGGGGTTCTTGCATCACGTATCGTGACTTTACAGTCTGTACAAATTTATTTTCGGTCTGACAGATTTTCAGGATATTAAAGGCTTAATTAGATTCTCCCTCCGGTCTATATTTATGCATAGAGGCGAAGTCTACAATGTCGGCCTATGTAGATCACTGGGCATAGATAGGCTGCCGTAGATGCTCAAATGATTGAAACCAACCATTCAACTAGGTGTGGAGACTAAAGAGGGCCAAGGAGTGCGAGAACTACAAAATGTCTGTTGGAATGCTTCTGGCGTTTGAACGCCGACATAGCTGACCCCATGTAACAACCGAAAGTAGGTGTGAGCTACACGCAACAACTTGTTTTCTTACTCACTTAATAACCTTCATCGCACATATTTCAACCGGCTCTACGATATCTACAATCCAACATGGCACAGTAAACGAATTATTTCTGTTCGTAATTCTAGTTTCTTTTTCTTTTTGTTTCGGTTCTAACTCTCTAACTCGTTCCTGAACCCCCAGCCAAGCCCAGGACTATCATGGATTGGAGCTGAAGCTCTCTAGCATGATGAATAGCTACATTCCTAACGTCTCCGGGCCTCCTGGTTGAAAGCACGGTCGGACATGATGATTCTATTTTGACCGGAGAGAAAATCCCAATCCGTACTTGTCCTAATTATGTGATTCCCAGTTTCTACCATACCTAGAGTGCTGGTATTGGGATAACCTTAGATGAATACCCATTCCCATACTCTGAACTATAGGTATCAGATTTAAATAAAACTAAGCACATACGACCACAGGGTGTGGAGAACAGGGCTTCCCGTCCGCTCAGCCGTACTTAAGCCACACGCCGGCCGGTTAGTAGTTGGGTGGGTGACCACCAGCGAATCCCGGCTGTTGTATGTTTTTTTATCTTTTGATACTCTTACCGTATGAAGTTTTTCTTATGCTCCTCCCTCCTCCCTCTTATATGGAATTATCATATTGAGTGTTCTACACTAGGAGCGATTTGAACATCCGTTATCATTGGAGACGTAGAAAATCCGGAAAACTAACTTCAACCGAAAATACAATGCAGTCGCTAACGGGGCATGGATAGCAAATTCATGAGATCATTTAAATACAACTATGCAGAAACACCTCTAGAGCCAGCCAGTTGAAGAGTCTAACATGAGAAAGGGGTCCGGACAGCACCAATGTCGTAATGATGTCTCTGTGAACCTATCAGTATATCATCCTCACAGCTGTGGGATTAGGAAGGAAGACTCACGATATCCTGAACGCTAGCGTACGTTCCTCCACCGAGAACCAACATACCCATTAGGAAAACCAAGATGCAGGAAACCGCATGGAGCAAGTTGTGCGTAGCATACCACTCACCCTCACGAAGGAGTTTGAACCACATGACAGGCGGGAAGTAAAGGACAAATCCGGAGATGAGAAGAGCAGAGCTCAGCGCCAGAAGGTCGTCAAAGAATGGAATAGCTTCGGCTAGGATCCAGGCCACGATGGTGATGATTGCGAGAGTGATGATCCACGTTATCCAACCTTTTGGAGTATTGATGAACCGAACAATAGAATCCTTGTACATGCGGAGATGGACATATCGTGCAGTGACGGTATTCCCGATGGCTCCGGAGATAAATATCAGCGGCAGAGCGATACCGAATGCCACCTTGGGAAGCACCCCGGTGAGAGAGAGGAGGGAAGGGCTTTGGACATCGGCGCCGACAAAAACGTAGATAAGTGAGCCGATGAGGGTATACACCATCATTTCGATGATTCCCAACGTCCAGACAGACTTCATAAAGTCCTCTGGAGTGTGCATCTCGGACATGAAGGGCGTGATGAACATGCTGAAGCTGTAGGCAAACATGATGTTGCAAATTGCGACCATTCCGTCCTTGAACGTCGCATCTGGTGCTGGCCATGCGGACCAATTCTGTCCAGCGACTCCGCCAGGGGAGTTTGTTGCTTCAATTCCGGAGCCTATGATGACAATTCCAATGGTGATAGTCACAGAGGCGAGGTCGATGTAGCCTAATATGGCGGCTTCGGCGAATGATGGAGCAATTGCAAGAAGAAACAAGAGAATAGCCGACACGACGCCGAAGACTAGGCCACAGGTACCTTCGTCGGACAGGGTATTGAATGCAATCGTTCCCGTGAGGCAGAACGATGCCGTCATCAAAATAAGCTGAAGCACGTACAAAATGCCTACCAGCTCTTGACCAGGTCGGCCCATGACAAGGCCGCCGATATCTCCATAATGGTTTATTTCCGGGTAGCGGACTTTAACCATTCCGACGAGGTATCCTGTATATATGACCACAAACCCAAGGCCTACGCAGCAGATAACGCCCGCAACGAGACCAAGCGTTGCAAATGCGCTGGGAAGGCTGAATGTCCCCAATCCTATGGCCTCAACGAGGAGAATCACGGCCATCCGCTTCCAGCCAAGGCGACGGAATTTCGCTTCTCCTTCGACAGTCTTGTGTTTCTCCAGGTCACTGACAGTTCCGATTGCATGATCGTAGGATGCGTCGACGCGTGATATTTCGTCCGGATTTAGACCCCCGGCATCTTTTGCTGAATGTGCCATGGGTCTTCGAGGGGAGGGAGTATCCTTTTTCTCCATATTGACGGATCTTTCTTGTGGAATTGAAGGAGACAGGCGGTTTAGGGTGGATATAAGCTGACCTTCAACCCCGGATATGGGGAAGGACAAAATTAAATAGAACAACTGTCGGGCTGTGCGTGGGTATGTGGACCGAGATTTACGTTTACCCCAGGCTAGCCACAATACCCCGTCTTTTCCCCAGTTTCCCAAGTCCTGGCGTCTTCACTGGTTAAAAATTATATGGGAATTATTCGATGGGCACGGGCTGGGCACAGGAGACATGCTGATATAGCTTTTTAGCTTTCACTCGTAGCTTCAAGTTTCCCCTTTGGTAATGGTCAGTGGGTACTCAGATGGGCCCCTTGCAACCCTTCTGTGGGTCTTTCCCGGTCATAGCCGGTGTCTTACCACGCTTTTTCTGTTGTTGGCAATAATGTTACATAAAAAGATCCACTGTATGTATCTTCCTCTCTATGAAGTAGGCGTCACTGTTCCACTGCATGTGTGGCCAGGTGCTTAATTGGCTACGAGAGACAGATCTCCACTTGGCAATCAGGCAATGAGATTGAAAGAGCCGACATAAATCATTGACACATGGTTAACTCTGCCTTCCGGTTATCAAGAACGGACTACACAGTATGAGAACGTTCTCTCGAGATAAGGACTCAGTAAAGCCAGAGCTGGGTCTAGCATTTCGGTGTGACGAATGCAGCCTACGCGAACGAATCCTGCAAAATCCTAGCCATTCCCAAAACATCTCCGACTCGGCATAAGAAAGGCCAGATCAGGTCCTTGCGGAACTTTCTTTGTCCACAGGGATGCCGTTATGCGCAGGTTTGATGAAGGTAGTCGGGCCTGCATTTGGCTTGGCCTAGGAGAGAGCATTTACCTGTATCTGTCAACAATTTCACCCAACAGTGAGATCTTTGCTACCAAATTTCACGTCTCGTTTCAGGAGAGGAAAATGAATAAATAGTTGGCAATTTGGTCTTCGATTTGAGACACGCTGATGGTGGTGTGAGCCCGGGAAAACGCCAAAGCATCAATGATTTTCTTGTTCTTTGATGCCACCCAGCCGATACGAATTCCAGCCATCGCATACGCCTTGGACATGGAGCTAGTGACCACTACATTGTCGTAGTCCAATTCCACCACAGAAGGAGGTAAAGCCGCCTCCTCCTGTAGGAGCTCTTGATATAAAGGGCGGCTTACCTCATCAGAAGAAAAGATGCCCAAAATGTGTTGCCTGGGCAATGCTAGCAATCTTTTGGAAAACGCTCCTTGGGACTAAGATACTCGTGTAGTAGTTCAGATTATTCCTTTAACTTTCTACAGGCGGAATATGTGGTCTCGTAACTGGGTTTCCAGCTCAGAATCTCTCGCCTTTGTGTTTGGTTTTCAACTTTTCATGCTCGCTTGTATCGGGCACGAAGGCGTCAACTCTCGGAGTTTCCACAACGACACCTCGAAGGCAGGGATTGGTGCCGGTCTCAATGCTTGCGGTTATTGTGAGAGACGTGCAAGTCAAATAAATTCATAAGAGATGCAGGACACACCTGCGGACCGATCGTCGGGCTTTGGGTTAGTATTTAGGTTCCGAAGAGACAACGACGGGTCATTTAGGAGCTAATGAAGAACAGAAAGCAGAAGAAAAGCAAGCCATCTATCTATCTCCACATGCTACAAAGAACAGTTGATCGCTATTTAACAAATCCCTTCATCTTGTTGGACGAGTGGGGTGAATGCGGAAATGAGAACGGTAAGACCATAGGACGTCTTCTGAACTGGTGGCAACGCTGGTTCGTCAGGCAAAGCTCTAATGCCACGCACCGGACTTTTCCTGAAATTAATTGCTTCAAAGAATGCAATCTATTCCTCTTTCCTTTCCTTGTTGTGGGTTACTGGCCAAAAAGAAACCATGTCTCGGTGCAGTGATAGGTCCAATTGCTGCGTGAAATCCCAGTGGTAACTGCGGCCTTATAGTTGCTGGGTCTTACGGTGATTTTTGTCGGAATTTCTAGGAACCCTATAAGCTTCATTATCAAAGCGTATTTTACATGCAACAGACCCCAGTTTCTTACGTGGAGTAGCCGCCTTCGTCGCAGAACCCACTGACTGTGGAGCTCAGTATACTGCAGCAGAACAATCTTCGTTCTAGCAGGTACTTTGCCTATAAAGAGGGCACTCCTCCTTGAACCCACGGTGCATCGACAGCACATTCTCGCTTCCAATTCATCTACCATGGCCTACCGCATTCCTGTCTACACAACCGCCGCGCCCTGCCCCTCCTGCAATATTCTCAGGCCATGAAGTACAACGACCTAGTGTAGTGCAGTGGCTCAGTCGGTATTGATCCGAAGACCGATGAGCTTGTACCAGGGACCGTTGCCGACCGCACGCGTATAGCCCTTAGGAATCTCGAGGCCGTTCTCCACGCGGCCGGCAGTGGTATGGATCGTGTACTCAAGGCCAATGTCTTCTTATCCGACATGGGCGTTTTTAACGCCATGAATGAGGCCTAGGATCAGTATTTCCCCAAGGACCCAATAAGCCGGTGAGTTGAGGTGATACTTAGCGGGGTGCTCAAGTAAGTGATCTCGACAAAGTTGACCGCTCACAGTGTCGAACATGCGTTGCGGCTCGTCAATTGCTGCTTGGAACTGATGTCGAGATCAAAATGATTGCAAGTTACGATTGAGAATGGGGATTGTCTGTTCGACTTTGAATATATGGCCAGAGAGAAAGAGTTTTTCAAAGGGCAGACAAGGGTAACGATGTATTTAACCTTATGACTTCGTAACTAAACAGGTTCCTTTCATTCGGATTTGAGAATAATGCTGCATCGACGCCCCATAGATTTGAGAAACTGGCTGAGGGACATAAGCATGAACCCTGACGAACGGTAGCATGACAACAGATATTGATTCCATAATATCATCTGTTATCAAGACACTTTACCTGAACGTAGAGGATTGTAGGGGCACCGGATCTTCATTTCCACACGCTTCTTCTTGGACGAGGAAACAAGAAGAAATACAAAATTCCCATTTTAACGTCGAGTCTATTCATGTTCTCGTAGGTCTTTGTCGAATGGGCCGATCATATGCAGTGTACCACGCTAATATAGCGCCACCTAAATGCCCGCATTGGGAATCCGGGAACTATTGTAGCCGGTAGACCCGCGATGCGTCGATCCGGCGCCCTTGTTTGAAGTAGGTTACAACTGCTGTCACAGGCGTGATTGGATGAAACGCTTCGATATCCTATCCTGGAAGCCTGACATGGACACGGACACAACTCCGAATGTCAAGTGATTCGGGTAAAATAACTGGTATAGCCACTTAATATACCTGAGAGTCCGAAGTCGGCGTCTCTATAAGTCTTGTTTACATTGCTCCCTATTATAATCGTCGCCATGTCGCAGCCCCAGAAGGATAACATCCAACTCGGAGCGTACCGATGTATATCTGTGCTCGTTCTAAACACCATCGTGAACGAGCGGATGTGGGTCCGCCAATGGACCATTCCCCAATTTGGGGTAACGTCGACCCCCTTCCAATTGTATATGAGCCGTCCAACCTCTCCTCTATAGTGACAGAAACCAAACAGCATATTCTCCAATAAAATGAACATTCCTTTACTTCCAGCAGAGGTCCTTCTCCTAATAGCCCGGCTCTTAGGCCCCCGGGACTTGATCCACCTGGCTCGAGCCATCCCTGGTATGGGCCGCCTCTACAAACCCAAATACTGGGTTCCCATCAAGGACGAAGAAGGTGATACGATACTCCATATAGCCGCTGCAAATGGATGGATTGATATCATAGAGCCGCTGCTCTCTAAGAATTTTGATCTTGCCGTACAGAACAGTCAAGGGTATACCGCTCTACACTGCGCCTCCCAAACAGGCCAATACCATGTGGCATCTTTACTATTAAATGCCGGTCTTGACCCTGATATCCCTGCACGAGGTGGAATGATGGCAATAAATCTGGCAGTCAGCGGCAGAAAAGCGCAGCTGGTTCGACTCTTGCTCGAGAACGAGGCTGATATTATGGGGTCGACAGCGGGCGACTGTTCTATTCTTCACTGGGCAGCCTCGACCCAGGACATAGATATTACCAAGTTCCTTCTCAGTAGAGGAGCAGATTTCACGAAAGCAGACATGTTTGGTCGGACTCCACTTCATCTGGCGGCAGCAGAAGGGAATATGCAAATCGTGGAGCTACTCTGGCATGCTGGTTCTAATACACTGTTCCCTGACCACGAAGGAAATACCCCGGCGGATATGGCGGAACAGCAGGGCTGGCTATTAATAGCCAAGGAAATAAAAAGCTTACGGCGAGATAGGAGATCTTCAATGACTCTTCAAGATCTTTTGACCTTCATGAGAAGGGCGCTGGGATGGTTATAAGCGACTATTGTGCTTGGTTAGGGATTCTCATCAGAGCCAACTCGCTCAAAAAAGACTTGATGCATAATGCAAATAGTATTTTCAAACACTCTATTGCAAGTGAAAAGCCCTATTTTTCTGCTTTAGTCCACAGAAGCGCTATAGCCCAGCCTTAACAGCAGTCCAGCAACAAAAGACAGTCGCGCTACTCGTCCTCGTTGTGGTCGTCAAACGGCCAGTGTTGATTCGTCATTTCGCGCTCGTGGTCTGTGGCAAGTGAAACAAGGCCAACTACTTTCGCCTGACGAGCACGGGCACAGGCAGCTTCATATTCTTCCGAATGGGTCCAACCGTCCACACCGAAGCCAATAAGATCCCGAATTTGTTTGAGTTGGAGATCAACTTTTTCCTGCATGGTTTTTACGTGCATGATGGAATCAGACTTCGTCGCAGAGAATGATATCGGACACGGGCCGGTTGAATATTTGTGCCAGGCTTGAGTAACTAGTACAAGGTCAGCCAGGAGTGGGATATTATTTCCCTCCCAGGGGTCGCCCGCATGGTAAAATACGGCGCGTAAGCATGTTCGTAGCGTGTTCTATGGCGCGGAAGTGTAATTCATTGAAACGCTGTGTGAAGGCCAAGTAGAAAAAGTGGGTATGGTGACGCTGAAAATCATGGAGAGCGTTGGCCTTTGCGTCCTCATCCATGTCGCTTAGATTAGGACTAGGAGGTGGGCGAAAAACAAGCGATTCAGGGTTGTCGTAGTTCTGAAAGAATTTCGGGATGTCGGCGGCGAGAAAGAGTGGTAGCACAGATGCGTGTTGACAGTCGATTAAACCGACGATGTTGAGATCGTCAGAGACAAGAATGTTGTTCGGCTGAATATCAGAGTGGCGAAGAACAAGCCGTAACAATTCATTCGACGGGAGTAGTTTAGGAGCAATCTTGAAGTAGGATTTTAGCGAAGCGACATGCTCACTGGGATCGGACAATCCGTAATCCGTGTATAACGCAGGGTTTCGGAGAACGTCGATCGGGTCCTCACATACAATATCGTCGGAAGTGAGCGCAAGCCAACATTACAGGCACTTACAAGGACCGCGATCAATACGGAGAGAGGCGCGCTCTGCAAACCACCATTGAAGAGCTGCATTGGGGCCGACGCAGAAATCTGAGTCGGATGACAGGTCGCTGGTGTAGTATATGCTTCCGCTCGCAAGAAGCTCAATAGCATGAAGCTTTGCTTCTGGCCGTACAAGCTGCAGAAGCACCTTGAGACGTTCTCGGTCAGATAGCTCGAACCACCGATCACCAAGTGGCTTTCCTGGTAGCTTCTCCATGACTCCGAGCCAACAGGATCCTTCGTATTTGTGGAGTATGCATACATACGGGGCACAGGAAGGCCATGAGCTCGAAGGAGAGCCAAAGTCTCCACCTCGCTAGCGACTGCCAATTGCCTTGGTTTAGTTGATGGATATGGCAATCGGGCAAGGACCGCAGTATTATCAAGCATGGTGATCTGTAGGGTCCGATTAAAGTCCCCTTTCGCCAGCTTTGACAGACTCTTGGATTCTGTATTGCATCTCTGTAGCGACTTAGCAGCGATGCTTTTCAATGTATTGACATTGATCTCTCCGTAGCGTTCGGCGAGACAGGTTTTCTCGTTGTATCTACCTGTATAAGCTAATGGGAAACAGAGAACATCGTTGAGCAACTCACATCCATCGACCAGATGTTTATTCGAAGAGTCGACGATTGTTATTCATCGTTGAAACTTTCCTAGAGGTAAACCTCAAGGAGTGCTTAGCATATGTCCAAAGGGAAAGGTATCGAGTGACCGGATATGGACGCCATGTCTATGTTGTCACCTTCCTGTTGATCATGCCGAACATGATCTCTGTTAACAAAAGAGTTGGAGGGTTGCGCGTCAAGGGTTAAGGGGGTGATGCGCCCTTGGTCATCAATGATTAGGCAGGAGCTATGTAGTAGTTAGGCGCGTGACTGCTAGCAAATTCCGGCTGTTTGTGTTTTTTTAAAATTACAATTTGATAATGATAAATAAAATGAAAATAGCCCCTATACATATTATATATAGCACGGGACGGACACTAAAGATCGAGACACGCAATTATAACATGTTGATATCATTGCACTACGTGGAATAACCTAAGGGAACAAATAACTACTAGATTTAAAAGCAAACTCTATAATACTCTCTCAGTATTCATTTACCAACAACACCACCGCCATGACCATTACACGGACAGATATCTAGTTCAGCATATCTTTCTATCTTAATCACGGATAAAATACTATATAAATCTTAGAAAGAAGAAAACAAGCACATACGACCACAGGGTGTGGAAAACAGGGCTTCCCGTCCGCTCAGCCGTACTTAAGCCACACGCCGGCCGGTTAGTAGTTGGGTGGGTGACCACCAGCGAATCCCGGCTGTTGTATGTTTTTGTTTAATTTTTTACAATCAATTAACTGCTGTTGTCTTCACACGGGATGGATAAATAGATAGATAGAAAAGTATCTAGCTAGCCATGTTGCTGGGTTGATGCATTCAGTCAGGCATGTCCCTGCCAATCATTATTACACTACTTCTGAAAATCCATAAGCAGATCTATAAGGGTCTAGCAGCCATAACAAGTCCTACGGACCACTCATAAACACCGCACTTTTTCTGACCTTCCTCGCAAGATTCTCAACCCTAGTATCCACCGATCCTTGAACAGACGAGTTGAATTGGTGCGATACCCCATCCGCATTTTCCGTGTCCGCCAACGGAATCCGAAGCAGAATAGTAACACGCAAGAATTGCTCACGAATCCACTCATACTGTCCCGGTCGAAGAAAAGTCTTCATCAGAGGGCCGTGGTCCTCCAAGAAGAATGTCACTACACGGCTGAGCGGACTCAAGATATGCCACGGTCCTTGGGCGATAATATGGCTCCTATGTTCATTCCAATTGGTTTCATTCCCCGATCCCAGCACATCGTCGGCAGGGAGTAGATCAATAGGGAGAAAAACAGCCGGATCGGCAAAGTTGGCAAGACTTAATGGCCCGGCTTGATTTCCCAGGTAAAAAGGCACGCTGTGGCACACCGAGTCTAATAGCTCTTGCAGAGCCTGTTTACAACTGACGAAATCTTCATCCCTTGCCGAGATTTCGTCGGAACTGAGGATGATCTTGATGAGTAAGAGGCGTTGAACGCGCCATAGATTCCAGATCGTTCCAATTTGGCAGGAAGGGTACACCTCGCAGACAGACTCATAGGTGGGAATCAACGGTTCGATGTCTTGGCCGCTTGTGAGTTTCCTGGGCCTCCAATACTCTGGGACACTTCGAGCCCAAGCGAGGAGCTGTTCGTTAATGTGCTGTGCCTCGGTCCTCCAATCTCTGTGTTCGTGCTGTTCTGAAAGCATGGGGTTGTCGTGATTTGCTCGCTGGAAATAACTGGCCTGCAGCTCGGCGACAGACGCACCTATGGAATCAAGCAAAAAACTGGGGTTGGCAGGCTCAGTGGTCGAATCGTTGCTCTCAGTGAAAGACGAGCGTACAATACTTTGCAACGGTCTGTTTTGGCGAATGGCCGAGGACATTTCGCTATGAAAAATATACTTTCGAAGGTATCCACTGACTAACCGATTGGTAAAGTCCGACTTCGCGAACGGGAGCAAAGAGATAGCGCCGTCGTGATGGACCCTCGAAGCTGGGCGACGGTCGTATATAGCAGCAAGATTCTCATAAAATTGCAGCGATAAAACAGCTAACACGGTTGCTGGCTTGCCTCTTTCATTGGGGTCCTGGATTGTACTCCGAAGACACTTGACGGCCTGGAGATAAGCCTCTTGTGGTGCTCCGAAGCTATTGTGCCGCCAGAGAGATATCACCTCCGAGGCTATGGCTGATACCGCAAGCGAGAGGGCTGATTTCTGTGGCTGAGAGGAGTAGACTGGGACCAGCAGCTCGAAGAACCCACTGGCTGACTGCATGTCACGGCCCATGACAGCATAATGCTGCAGAAAGAACGGGACGCTTGTGTCGGGTTCAGCCAGGGGTCGTGGGCTAGGACAGGCCTTCTTTGGGAAGATCTCGGTGCCAAACTTGTGGCTTTGGTCTTTGAACTTGAACGTGGTCGGTTTTGCCCTGTAGCCCCCACAATGAAGGCCAAGGCGCTGACAAGAGTGGCAGTTGGGCCTCGCCTCGTCACACTTCACCCGTCGTCGTTTGCAGGTAAGACAACCATTAGAGCGCCCGTGGTTGACCATGGCGAGAGTCGGCGACAAAAGGAGCGATAATGTTGCGAAGGGGTTATTGCAGAACAGGTCTCCGACGATGTGGAGAGTAATATACTGACTGGAGCCAAGTTAGGCTCCAACACCGAATGGCCCCATCGCAAAACAAATACTTTATTTGGTTTAGCGGATTGGCGCATCCATCGCCTAGCATCAAGCCTCCATTTGTCGCATCCTATCGCAAAACAGTCACTCGGTTCAGGATAGTGTTATGGTGCTCTATGCGAGCACCTTGGGTGATGTTACTGACCCCCGACAACGAGATGAAGTATAAGTAGAGAAGATACGACCGCTATGGAAGGGCAACTTAAGAGACACACTTCCATTTCGCCAGCAATAGCACCTTAAACTCCTTGTTCTCATACTCGACCATGAAATTCTCTACCTACGCCGGCCTTTTTCAGGCGACGATGGTGTACGGTCAAGCTGCGGTCGCTGCCAACAGCACCGAGAAACCTCCCACGCTGCAGCTGAGCACAAGCTCCGAGTTCAACTTTCAATTTCTCACTGCTTTAGGCAGCGCCACTGAGGGTGGAGCAGATATCGGGCCTGTTTTGGGTGCTGCCAACAAAATCAAAGCCGGAGACATGGCCGATTTCAGCAGAGAATTCTACAAGCTCGCCAACGCCACCAAAGCCCAGGCCGAAGACCCGGAAAACGCTTTCGATCCGATCAACGTTCGAGACACTTGGTTCTCTGCATCCCAGTACTTCCGACACGCGGACTTCTACAACCACAAAAACTGGAGCGACCCGCTGATCAACACCTTATGGGTCGAGCAGACTGCAGCGTTCGACAAGGCCGTGGCCACCCTGCCTATTCCCGGCCAGCGTATCCAGATCCCGTCTCCAGAGGGCAATTTCACCGTCGAGGCTATCTGGTACGGCGCACCGGGGAGTGAACACCGCAAATTGCCCACATTGGTGATCGGAAATGGATTCGACGCGGCGCAGGAGGACTCGTACCACTATTTCGTGGCGCCAGCTCTAGCTAGAGGATGGAACTGCATCACCTACGAAGGTCCGGGGCAACCAACTGTGCGCCGAAACCAGAATGTGGGTTTCATTCCGGACTGGGAGAACGTGGTCACCCCGGTCGTGGATTGGGTTTTCGCCGAAAAGGCACACGCTGTGGATGCAGACCGGCTTGTGCTGATCGGAAACTCCTTTGGAGGTTTTCTAGCAGCCCGGGCTGCGGCTTTTGAGCCCCGTCTGTCTGCAGCTGTTCTCATCGGCGGTGTCTGGGACGCCTATGCTGGGTTTTCGCGTCAATTTCCGTCTGAGGTCATTGGCATCTACGAGGCGGGTAACTACACGGACTTCGACGACAAGGTTCATTCGCTGCGAGACTCTGGCAAGCTCCCTACGTCTGCCGCTTGGGGCGTGGACCAGGGCTTGTGGTCATTCCATACGCACTCGCCCTCCGAGTTTCTCGATATGAGCAAGGAGTTCCGGCTAGAGCACGTCGTTGACAACATCAAGGCCCCCGTGTTCGTTGGTGATGCGGAATTCGAGAACTTTTTCAAAGGGCAGCCGCAAAAGGTAAAGGATGCGCTGGGCGACAGGGGTACTCTGCATGAGTTCAAAGGGGTTGCTGGTTACCATTGTCACATTGGTGCTGCGCAGGAGTTTACAAGAACCATGTTCGCGTGGATTAACAAGACTCTTGGTTGAGAAGTGGTAGCAACTGAAATTGGTTGTTGTATAGGTCAGAGAGCTACTGCATGTGCGAGACGTTCTATCGTAGTCACTTGTCAGTAGTAACAGGTTGCAGTGGAGATACATAAGGAAAATTGATATCACTTGCCATCTTTCCTGATTCCGTTTTGGTGCAATGAAATTGTCTTGGATATCACTAAATGACTGTATCACTTTCCCGGGGAAGGGGCGTGCTTATAACCATGGATTGTGATGATCGTGTAGATGTTATGAGAAGGGTGCTGGAACTTGCAATAAGGATTATGCGAATCTCCGATTCCCATAAAGATAACAGGGCCTTCCACAGTAATCACGATATATTTGCAAGGCTTATTGTTACCTATCTTCTTTGTTCTTCTTTTTTCAATTCAAACCATCCAGTTTTAGATATTAGGAAAGGGCCATATCAGGCTTTCCAGGGGAAGCTACCCTTATAGGGTATGTCACGGCCGACCAAAATTGCAGGCTGATGAGCTCGAGGTATTATTACATGGAAGAATCGAGTCATACACGGGAACGAAGCAAATCTAAAGGCTTTATTTACCCATTCTAAGTTAAAACAAGCACATACGACCACAGGGTGAGGAGAACAGGGCTTCCCGTCCGCTCAGCCGTACTTAAGCCTCACGCCGGCCGGTTAGTAGTTGGGTGGGTGACCACCAGCGAATCCCGGCTGTTGTATGTTTTTGCTTTTTTTTTTATCTGTATCTGATCCTAATAATGAATGTTCTTATTACGTACGCCCTTAAATTATGGCTGAAGAAAAGAATGTACCAGTCAGTGATGACATCCAGCGCGACTCTATATTGTGAAGATTGTGCTGCTGTTCGAGATTATAACCTCAGCTTTTGTAAAATCTGCCCTCTAGGGCCCTTATTGGTTTATGCGGGCAGATTTGTTTTCATATATTTTAGATATCCTTAACATTGCACGTCCCTATATCCCATGGGAGGTCAGCAGGAGAAGGCAGGAGCTTGGGTCAGTCATCTGGCTCTGTCCCTCCTTGCCCCGACGTCGATTAATACTACTACTAAAACAAATAAAATTGATATGTCAAGAAAGATAACTCTGTTCCGCAAACTCATGGGGGGAGACAGCTTTGTTTATTGCATTGAAGAATGTTGACGAACCAGAACCCGCTAACCTGCTGTTTGAAAGAGGCGCAGACCCCCTGGTCGCGCTTGAACTACATGTTGACCTTAGCGCGTTGGAACAATACATGCGACTATGCCTGCGAGATGGGAAATGCGTGATTTACCGCAATATTATTCGGGCTTCTTTGGAGCGCATGCCTGCGAAGGGTTATTCAAGTGATGATTTCCTACATCTGATGCCTAGAATGGAGGGTACACTTTCCCATCCAGTGATCTCCCAGATTCCAGATACTTTCGATGAAGTCGAGCCCTTCCGATGCGAAGGTGAGGAGGTCTATGATCGATGATTGCAATTCTTCGTGACCAAGGAGTTTAGCAAACGGGATTGGCGTGCCATGCATCCAGTTCCGTCCGATTGGAAGTAGAAGGGGCGGAAAGGCTCCAGGATTCGAATAAGACTGAAAAAAATTATTAGGCGATAGACATTTGAATGTCTCCTTCCGATTTAACTATGAAAGATGAAGGACGAAAAGTAACATAGAAATGTAAGATATTTCCATCCTCATCGTCGTTAGTTTTCCGCCGTTGATGCATACTCCATTAGGTTCTCAAATCACAATGACTTGCACTAGCGTATCACACTGGCTAATAATATTAGATTGGTTGATTCTTTCTCTAGAACGCCCCAGGACTATCTAATCTCCTTATACCAAGGCTCTCGATCATCCTACTGAACTGAACACCCATCAAACGTAGTTCCACGGTTGAGCCTCCTCTGTGGTACTCACCAATCTGCCGGTAGTACAACATAACTCGACACTAGACCAGCGCATTTAAACCCCCCCCCCCGGGTAGTCCACGTGTATCAGGAAGCTCCCTCCCTTCCCCGTATCACCAACCCCCTAAATAGATATTTTAGCGGCCCTGGCGATACCACTCCGCCTCCGTCTCGTCCAAGCACTCGCCCACGGTAGTAACTATATTCCCACCTATAGTTAGCCACACCATTCTTTATCCAAGCCCCATACCCTCATGGAATAAGAACAATGAACATACCCTTCAACCCCCTAGCCTTACTCTCCTCCAGCATCTTCCTCGCCAGAGTAACAACCGTCTGCTCATGAATATCATGCGCCAACACAACGTTCCCGCCACCATTCACCTCGCTCACAAACTTGTCAAAGCTGAGACTGATACGCGACGGCTCGTTGTTCTCGTAGTCCTTCGTGTCGACGCTGCTTTGGACCACCTTGTATCCAAGATCGTGCATCACGGCGAGAACATTGTCGTTGATTTCGAGATACGGTGGGCGCATATAGGTGGGTGCGTCGCCCATGATGGGACGCAGGGCGTCTTCGAGTCGGGTCATCTGTTGTGCGACTTCTGTGCTGGACAGGGACGGGAGGCTCAGATGGTCGAAACTGTAGGTGGGTGGGTGAGTGGGTTAGAAGGGTTTGGACACAGGGGTCAGTTGTATTGCGAATGGCTGGTGAATCGCAACACAAGGGGCATGGTAGACGTTAGAACGTACGTGTGAGACCCAATCTGGTGGCCTTCGCGTCTTGCGCGCACGATTGCGTCCGGGGACGAGCTGGCGGCATCGCCCAGTACGAAGAAGGTGGCCTTTGCGCCGAATTCGCCCAGGATGTCAAGAAGCTGGTTGGTGAAGGGGGACGGGCCGTCGTCGAAAGTTAGGGCAATGGTGTTAGGGGTGGTGCAGTGCGTGATGACCTGGCCTGTGGCTGCGCTGCTGGTCCATTGGGGGGCAGAGAGGACAGTGGAGGCAAAGGCCAGGAGAGCGAACTTGTAGACAGAAGACATATTTCCTAAGTTTTCCTTGACTGGTCTAATGAAATTGAGCAATGTACGAGCAACGGATTCTAAGAAAACGAGTGTTTCTATGACTTCAAACAATGGAAAGAATGTATACTCCCAAAACGAAGCTGCGATAGGAGAGGGTCACCAGAGACGTTTATACTGATATCCATTGGGAACACCCCTTTCATTGCCCTGGATAATTCCATATAGAGCCACGCCCGTCCACGCAAGCACAGTCATCTCTACTTGACAGCTCTCAAGGATTCGCAGATTACTAGGTTACAGCCGCAATCTGGTATACTCACATTTGGTCAGGATGTATACGAAGTCATAGTTGACTGATTTCGTATCTTGAGTTCTAACCAGCCGGACGGCTATAGATTCAGAAGCGACCGGACCTTGTTCTTACCTGCTGCGCTATAACTAATTTGATAGGATGGAAACTAAATTGCTAATTTCTGATCGGATCAAATCAGAAAAAAAGGAACACTAAATTCAAGGCCCGCCACAAAGGCACAGATCGTTATTTGTCATTATCTGATTATCCCATTGGCATACACCCCTGACATGCTTACAGCGTACACACTGGATAAATTTACGATTACTACTTCAAGTGACCACTAATTTCGCGAGGCGGTCAATGATGTGTCAACATAGGAGATTGGTTAAAAACCTAGCGAGCCAATCTCACGTAAGGAGCCAATATTAAACAGGCCATTTCGAAATATGTTCGGAGTTTCGGGCGATCTCGACCCTCTCGATCGGCTGGTAGTCTCGATTTAAAACACGAAAGCGATGCCGTGAACAGATCCATAATATAAGCTCAAGGTTCACGACCAACTATCCCTGATACAGCTTGGGGGTTCATTTATGTCCTCACACGACGCGAACCTCTTGAAGAAACCCGGACACCTGCGCATAATGTACCCACGACATGGTATGTATGAAATAGCAATAGATGTCTTAAATAGGGTCCTAGATATGCGGCGGTTTCTAGAAGAGGAAATTCACCCTTGTTCTAGGCATTTGGGGTTGCATAGTTACTACATATGTACAATCGGGGTTTGAAGGAACTGTATGCTGACTGTAGTTCTATACCATCTGCCCTGTCTAGCGTGGCTATTCAGTCTGCTATTTTTGGTAAATCAAATTTAGTAAGTACTCTAGGCAAACTGATATTGCTTGGAGTCAAAATGAGCACCGTTTCTTAACACAAAGAAAAGAGACAAAGGGGAAGAAAAGTGTATACCATCTACGCGCCAGCCAGAGTGGATCACAAACCAGTCTGCTGATAGTTATCCGAGAGGTGAAGCAGTATCACAAGAATCACCAATCCGCGGACCATTCAAATTTACATTCAACGTCACGATAATCAACATATCATGTTTCAAGGCGAGAGACAAAATAAAGAGGGAGGGAGTTGTATACCAGCTAGGCGCTGCTGAATTACCATCTCATCTAGACTAATTTCCGAGTAAATTAGCAAACACCCAATGTAGCTCGACGGCAAAAACTATTTCAAGCCTGAGGGGGAAAAAAAAAAGAAAGAAAGAAAAATAGCTCCTCTTTCGAAATCGCGGTATGTAGATAATGCACCAAACAAACTAAACTACCAAGCAAAGGATCCGAGAATGAACAAAAAAGAAAAAAAAGAACATTGAATGGAGAGGCGGGGAATCGAACCCCGGACCTTTCCCATGCTAAGGGAACGTTATACCACTAAACCACATCCCCTGTTCATGTCGGAGGTACATTTTTTGAGTTATATAAAGGATGGATAAAAAACAGGTTTCGATATAACCGCTCATTTGGTTGAATGCAAGTCCTGGACAAAGTAAATTTTTCTGTTCGAAAGTCTCAAGTTATACTATTAGAGTAGAAGGTCAAAAAGCGCATGTAAATCATATAGCCTGCATTTTGAGCTTTCGCGCCTTGTATCTGCTCCTAGCTTGCCGATCATTCAAAAATTCAAGTTCTCAAATTTGACTTTCTAATCCTCCCTTCGATATATAAATCATCATCCCGAATTCTCCGTTAGAAGCGCCTGAATCACCACCTCTTCTAAACCACCTATTGTCCCCGCCGCTGCAACATCTCCAATACTCACTTCTAGTCCTAAATGTCTCTTAAACCAATTCTTCAATTCGATCGTCATCAACGAGTCTATCTGCATCTTGGCAAGCGCCTCATTGTCCAGGTCCTCGCCGAAGATCGAGAACGTCTGGATCCCGTCCAACAAGGCTTTGCGGATTGTAGCGCGGTGGGCGGGCGTGAATTGCGCCTCGAGGGGGTAACTGCCATCGCTAGATAGGGCGCCAGATCCGCCTGTTGGAAGGTGGGACGTGGATGCAGATGCGGACCGCGCCGCTGCGATCCGGATTCTTGTGTCGGTAATTAGCTGGCGGACGGCGTTCATGGGCGCCACGGTTCGATCGTTTGAGACAGGGGTGACCACGTCGCGATAGTGCAAGAACCGCGCGTCGTTGCCCCAGAGGGGACGCACAGTGGGATCCGAGAGGGCTTTTGTGCTGCTCATCCCAATGGCGAATTCCTGCGGGATGAGAGACTCTCGTGAGATAGACGGCAGGGGAATGGTGCGGCCTGTTATAGCAACCTCGAAGGCGTCGAGGACCTCGTGTTCCTGTAACATCCGCACGGAGGCGGCGCGCATGTTGTCCCTCACGCGGGTATTTTGGGTCGCTAGGAAGCCAATGTCGTCGACGCCGCCGAGGCTGACGACCGAGGCGGGCAGGCTTTGCTGCAGCCGAAATTGCGTGAATGAGTTGAGGAAGACGTTGGCGGCTGCGTAGTTCATTTGGCCTGGGCTCCCCATAAGACCGGCGATGGAGCTGCAAAGGACGAAGAAGGACAGGGGTGAGGCCTGGAGCGCGTGGTGCAGATTCCAGGTACCGGTCACTTTGGAGGCGAGGCCGGTGCTCCAATTAGTATAGGTGAGGTCGCGAATGAATTGGTCCTGGATATAGTGATTAGCATGAGACATCAAAGATGATTAGGGAAGGGGCCGTACGCGGGTCAGCATGGATAGTTGAAGCATTCCTCGGATGGGATGAGAGCTGCCATCGACTGCACGCTGAACGTCGGCCAGGATCGATACATCTCCCTTTACGGCGCTAGCATCGCACCCTTGCACATGAAGCTCGTACAGGAAGGCCTGATCATTTGCCGACTGACCGGCCGAACGAGAGAGAAAGATCAAGTGTTTTGCGCCGTGCTCGACCATCCACGTTGCGATAGAGCGACCGATTCCCCCGAGTCCACCCACGAGCAGATAGGCGGCGTCAGGATCGAATGTGACCGACTGACGCGTCTTAGAGACCTGCAATGAGGCAGTGTTTTCGGGAATCTGCACGACAACCTTGCCCATATGCAAACCCTGCTGCAGATGCCTAAAAGCCTGCTCGACCTCCCCCGCGGGCATCACTTTCAATGGACGGACGGGCTGCAGTTTATCTTCTTGAAAGAGCTCGAGAACTTGATCGTGTAGTCTACCCATGATTAGCATATCCGCGCTCGATCTGTAAGATATAAATCCAACTTACCCTGCGATCAAACCCGGCTTCTTCGCTAGCTCAAACAAGTCAACCCCGATAAAAGACCGGTTCCCCCCGAACAAATCCATTCGGAGCATGCCGTGTTCCAGGAAATCTCTCTTACCCAGCTCAATCATCTTTCCAAATTGTGCTACACACTGCCAGGAAGCGTGGAGGAGAGGACCACCGAGCGAATTGAGAACAATATCCACACCTTCTCCCTTGGTCTCGCGCATAACCCCCTGCAGGAAGGACGTGTCGCGGGAGTTGAATATGCGATGGCGCGGGATACCAAATGTTTCGATCAGATACTGGGCCTTCTTCTCGCTGCCGACGGTACAGTAGATCTATTTTCTTCTGTTAGTGCAGAACAATCATCTTGAAATGCCAAGGAAGACATACCTCGGCCCCAATGGTCTGACAGAGTTGGACGGCTGCAAGGCCAACACCACCGCAAGCGGCCTGGATCAGAATAGACTGTCATTTGCTCACAGTTAACAGCTTTTTCCCTCCTCTATCCCGCTGACTTCAGGCCAAAGACTCACCTGTCCCTTGCGTAATCGCCCCACCTCCGTAAGCGAGTACATCACCGTATTAAATACCACCATGATCCCTGCCGCATCGTCCAGCGACATCGTAGCTGGAAGCTCTGAGCACGCATGCGCCGGCACGACCTTGCGCGAGCGAAACACGCCAGGATAGAGAATGCCAACTTTTTGGCCTCGATGTAGGTGCCGAACATTCGTGCCGGTACGAGTAATGATGCCACTGCACTCGATGCCCAGTTCCTCTTTGTTGGCCATAACGCCTAAAGAAATCATGATATCCTTGACATGTCAATATTAGCCAGGGGATAGAAGGAAAGAGAGAGTTTGGAGTGGACATACTCGAAAGTTTAATCCCACGTATCGAATATCCACTTCGACATCGTCGGCACCAAGGGGATCTATCTGATCAGGCACCCAGCCCAGAGACCCGATGGCGCCGTAGGTCGCGATGTCCAGCTTCAGCGACGAGCCCTGCTCCGGCTGGGCATTCAACATATCCGTGAGCGAAGCCCAGTGGTAGCGTCCCGTGTAGACGACTTCGTCGTGAACGGCAAACTCGTATTCTTTCGCATCCAGATCATTTTGGCTCTGCTGCCGACGGAACTTATCCTGTACGCTCAACACGGCATCCAGTGTCGAAGGGGTGAATGCGTCCACCTCCACTGTGGCAAAGGGGATGCCGGTTTCCTGTCGAATGCACCGCGCGGCTCCGAGAACTAGTCCAAAGTCCGGGTTTGCGGATTTCACCTGAGCGGAGTGCGTAACCCAGAGAATGCGAGGGGCGGAGGTAAGAAGGGTTTGTAGAGCAGAGAGTTGATCTGCCGTAATGGATTTGAAGAAGGGCCCATCAAGATCGAGAAGGGAGATCACAAGGGCGTTCTTGGCGACGGCTTGATCGAGCGTGTGAGTCTGCACGGTGAATCCTCTGTCCGAAAGGACAGACTCCATGGATTTATGCCAGGGATGACGTGGGCTGTCGGGTACGAGAATGTCTATTGATGTCGGTTCGAGAGCAGGCTGTGGGACCTTTGCGATGATGTGCCGTTGGGATGAACGGTCAAATTCAATTGTATTGATATCCTCAAATCCAGCAGTTTCTAGGGAGGAGTTCCACTCCGATGTCAACAAAGAGCCTGCATTCGTGATTTCCGACTGTGGAAGAAGACCCTGCTGAAGTTAGCTTCACGCAAATTTGCATATATGCTTAAAATACCGTAATATAGTTCATGGCTGTAATGTCTGGGCTGTTAGTAAATATTGAAGAAGTTGAAGGCCAGAACATACGAGATATCTCCTGCACTATAATTCTCCCTCCCGGCACCAGCAACGTCTTGATGTTTTGGAGAGCAGCATCGATCTGCGGGATTGTGCGCAACGCCTGCATAGATTAGTATTAGGCTCCCAAGTTCATCACGCAATCGGATTAAGCAGTCTTACATCCGACAAGATCACCACATCGTATCCAAGTTCCTGCAATCCCTGTGCCGTCGGGTCCCGCGCGACATCAAACAGACAACACTCTACCTTGTCACCATATCTTTCCCGTGCAGCTTGGACGGCGACAGGAGATACATCAGACCAAGTGTACTTTGACCAGCATCGCCCTTCTTTCGATGTAAGCGCTTTCAAGACACACGATGTCAATCTGACCGGACCACTCCCGGTATCGAAAACGCGCAGCTGGGGATTTGTATGGCACATCAGACTAAGGAGTTGATTTACTGTCTCAGATGACGCCGTATACTCATGGACTTGCACGAGACTCTTTTCTGGCACGATTTGGGCCACATCAACCGTCCCGTGCAAGATGTCGGCGCAAGCTTCGACAACACTCGCACTGAGGCTAGAGATCTCTTCCTGACCGTGGGTCTTTAGCTTTGCACTCAGTCCGTCGCGAAGGCACTGCAGGGCCGTATCATCCAATTTAGACCATTCCTGTGTCTGAGGGGTTATGGCCTTCCTATCATCCTCGACTGCTTCGCATATCAATCGTTTGTAATCCTCATATTGAGGAAGAGGCGTCATATCTCTGATGACCCTGTGAATCTGAATGACCGACAGAGCAGACAATCTATCCATCAGAACCCTCGACTCGCCTATCTCACAATCCGCAAGTTCCTTTTTAGATGCCAAATCCGCATCCGGCCTCCACTCAATGTGCGACGCCAAAGGACGCGTTTCTTCCAGCCTACCCCGATCCAACTGCACGATCACCGCGCCCTGCACCGACAACGCCGTCTTCTCGCCTGTCATCAACCGTGCATCGCATTTCGCGTGTGTCCCGGCAACCGAAGAGCCCTTCGTCTGTGCCAACATAATTTCGCCTTCCTGCGCACTGCCAATGTACACGCTTCCAATAAATGCCGGAATGCCGACGCCATCAATCAGTGTTGTTCGGCCCCGACACGCCGCTAATCCGGCAAGCTGAAGACATTGGTCAATGACTGTTGGGTGGACAGGGTACTCGGCGTGATTGGGCCCCTTTCGGACGGAGGCATTCGCGACGTGTTCTATGGGATGGGTGGTGATGTCTTCTAGAAGCTGAAACTGGGGGCCGTACTGCAACCCGATGCTCTTTAACGTGCGATACCAGGCTTCCGGGGCGATAGGACGGGGAAGTCTTCCAATCTTCTCAGTCGAGAAGATATGGCCACTCTCATCACCGTCACCAGCTTCGTCGCTCCGAACCTGCCCAACGCAATGTCTCGTCCACGTAGTCCCGTTTAAAGAAGCGATCGTCACCTCCCACCACTCTGATTCGACGCGATCGCTATACCGCAATGGCTTGAACGAGGTGACCACCTCCACCATAGCACCCTTCTTACTCAGCGTCAATGGCGTCTTAATCGCCAGTTGCTGGATCCAACACCCCTGACTGCTACCGCCTTCAGAGCCTGAGACCTGACGAACAGCCTCCGCAATCATGGCGATGTACCCGGCCGCCGGGAACACCATGTCCCCTAAGACATGATGATCCGAAAGCCAGGCAACGGCCGGCGCGCGAAGCAAATTCCGCCACGATGGCTCAAGGTCCGTAGATTCCAGTGTCCGCGAACCGAGCAGCTCGTGGGGCACGTGTTTGCGGAATCGCCAGTTGCGTGTCAGTCGGCTTTCTTGGCGGTTGAAATTGCGGCGGTCCCAGGGGTAGAGGGGAAGGTCGGACAGAGTGGCGCCGAAGCCATTGAGAGTCGAGAACGATGGGATGTGATTTGCGAGGTAAATGTGTCCGGCGGATCGGAGGATGCAGAGGTGTTGGTCGGTGTGTTGGCTGAGGGTGGCGATGTGGGTGATGGGCGTTTTGAGATCAGAGGAGATTTGACGGAGAGGAGAAGAGAGAGCTGGGTGTGCGCCAATCTCGAGGAAGAGGGTTGGTTCGGAATCTATTGTCTGGGCGTCCAGCAGATTACCCACGGCTGAGGCGAAAAGAACGGGCGACTCAAGGTTGCGTCGCCAGTATGCAGCATCCAAGTCGGTGAGATGTAGGGCTTGCCCGGTCACGGTGGAGTACATGGGAATCCCGCTGGTGGCTGTAGTGGTCGAGATATGGGGGCGGATGGAAGCCTCATAAATGTGTCCCAGATCGACCATGTGGGCTATAGAGGATGTTAGGTCGGACTGGCATGAAAGGAAGGGGGAAACAGACGTGAATGATATGCCACCTCGACAGGTAGTTTTCTGTAGAATGTATCCGGATGCTCGGTCAGGATGGTTTCCAGCACTGCATCCAACTTATCCTTGTCCCCAGATAAATTAACACTCTGGGGACTATTCTCACACGCTATAACCACTCCGTCAACAAGGTAATGTTTAGCGATCTCTGGACCCAACCCAACCACCACCATCCCTCCCAGTCTGGTACTCGACTTGGCAACCTGTCCGCGGTAGTATGCAATGATTATGGCCGACTCGATAGGAATCGCACCCGCCGCGTATGCAGCCGCAATCTCGCCGCTGGAATGGCCTACTACGGCGCGCGGACGGATTCCCCATGTCGAGAACAGATTGATTAATGCGATTTGAACGGCGGCACAAAGAGTCTGCGATAGTTCGGCCTTGCTAGCGCGGTGAGAAGTGCCGAGGCGAAGTAGCTCATCTAGGTTGTATTAGCACAGTTGGTCGGCTGGCAGAGAAATTGCATGTACCTTCTATATCCCAAGCTGGGGGGTCCGGTAACGTCTTGAGGATCTGGTCCATCTTCTTGATATCCGCACGGAATGACTCGACGGACTGAACGAGCTCTTTCGCCATCCCAGGCCACTGAGTTCCTTGTCCGGTGAACGCAAATACAATCGGCGACGGAGAGACGGGTTTGGATAGAATAGGTTCTTCCAGTGTCCCATCTTCGTTTACAATCATAAACGCTCGATGGGATAAATGGTCTCGTTTCACTCCAAGGGTATATGCCAAATCTTGAACTCCTTTGGGGTTCTGCCTAAGATACTTCTGGAGATCAGAAATTCGTCGGTGCAGCGATGCATCGCTATACGCAGAGGTCACCAACAGGCGAGCCCGTGCGTTTGAGGGAGGTTTGATTGTCTTCAGCGACGATGCCGATTCCACGATAACCTATACTGTCAGCTTTGAAAGAAACATATTGGTCATGCAGCATACATGGGCGTTTGACCCTCCGACGCCAAAACAGTTAACGCTGACTCGCTCCTTCCGATTCGACGGCCACGGAACAGGGTCTACGGGGACACGCAAGCCCTTGTTGAAGGGAACTAAAACAGTCCCCTGTTAGCGTTACCCATGCACAGGAAGGGGAGACTTACTCTTCGGATTCGGGGTCTCGAAATGGATATTCGGCGGGATGATCCGATTCTCCAACGCCAACACGGCTTTAATCAGCCCCGTCAACCCCGACGCACCTTCACCATGTCCAACATTCGGTTTGACCTGTTTCGGTATCTCAGCTTCCCCTGATCTGCGCAGAAAATAGACGGACGCAAACATACCGCCCCAAGGTACAACTCCCCGGACTTGAATGCCCTGGCCACCGCCGTCGCCTCAACCACATCTCCCGTCTTCGTCCCGGTACCGTGGCACTCAACGAATGCCGTCTGGGCGAGATCCGTAATCCCAGCGCGCGAATAAGCCTGTCGAATTACCCTCTCCTGGCTGTGCAGATCTGGTGCAAAGATGCGACTACTGTGTCCATCGTAGTTGGCCGCCGTGGACCGAATCACGCCGCGGATGGGATCGCCGTCTCGCACCGCATCGTCCAATCGTTTCAGGAACACCGCATTGACGGCCTCACCACGCGCATAGCCATCCGCGTTGGCGTCGAAGGTCTTGCATCGACCATCAGGCGAGAGGACTCGGTTGTCGGACATCGTAATTGTCATCGTGGGGGTCAGGATCATGTTGGTTCCCGCGACGATGGCAGATTCGCAGCTGCGCGTGTACAGCGCTTGACAGGCTTCGTGGACGGCCGTCAGAGAGGACGAGCAGGCGGTCTGAATGGTCGCACTTCAAATCAACATACTCAGATTAGCAGCCCATAAACGACCCTCGAAATTCCTAATCAAGCGAACGAAAATCAGGAAAGAGGAGAATACCTTGGACCCCTTAGGTCAAACTGGTAGCTCACGCGATTCGACAATGCAAACCCGCCCGCCGCAAACACATGCGCTCTCGACAGTTCCCCCGTTTCCTTTGCCTTCAAATCATTCCAATCCTCCCCAAACACGCCAACGTAGAACCCGATCTCCCGTCCACGCCACTCGGTCTGCCCTGCGCTCTCCATACACTCCCAGACAACCTCCATTAGTAGTGTCTGCTGGGGGTCGAGATGCGAAGCCTCGTACCCGGCTACCTGGAAGACCGAGGCGTCGATCTGGTTCAAATAGTCCTGAGACAGGAAGTGGCCGCGCTGCGGACGTACCATGCCGGGCTTGGTGGGCGAGTGGAAGGCATCAATGTTGTATCGGTCCGAGGGGATGGGGCCTGACGTGTCGGTTTTGTTCATGAGAAGGGACCAGAAAGATGAGGGTGTAGATATGTCTCCGGGGAGGCGAAGCGCCATGCCGACGATGGCGATGGGGGGGAGGAGGCTCTCATCTTCGTCTGGTTATCTTAGCGATTGGAATTTTGAACGAACAACAAGGGGAGGGGAGTTAGTCTACTTACTTGGGATTGTAGACCCTGATGTCGAAGAGGGTTTCTCATTAGGGTTGTCCATCTTTTCGGAACTGGCAATATCTACTGAAACGACGGAATGGAGGAAATGGATTGAACCTCTGCCTTATCGCGATGAACCCCCCTCGCAAGTGCAGGGACACATCCCTACATATTAGATTCTCACACCCCATGTCTAAAACTAACCCCAGGACAGGTCAATCTGATTCCTCGTTTCATGCAAGGAGTACTAACTATCTGGCTCTGCATGGCTGCTGGTTACACCGCAAGTGCCCGGCTGGCTGGGAGTGCAGGGATCCAATCTCAGTAGGAGGTAAGACAAAAATCTCAGGAAATATCTTGGTCGACAGTCCCATCAGGGTATTGCCGGATCTAGAACCTAAGTTAGCAAGTCATATATTCTATCATCCCGAGACAGCAGGTGTCATATGGCGGGCGCACAGTAGTTACGGAGTACCTGCAATAAGGAGTCGAGCTGAGACAGAAGGGATATATCACATAGCGGTGTAGAAGATCGACAGCCCGAATCTCGCATGAATCGTCCATTTTCTTGACAGATTGGGACATCGGGCATTCTATTCTTCTGTGGGGCCCGCTGTGTCTCCTTCGCCCTCGCAATAAGAAATGGTGGTTTCTCGGAATTGAGCTTCAGTGAAGCATTTAGGCTGCTCCCTGCCTGTTGTCTGTTGACGTGCGAATGTGCCTAGGGGTGGCTATGGGGTTAAATTGATGGATTCAACTGAGTGAGATGATGTTGAAAAGTGTGGTATTCTCGCCTAGGGTGAAGAGGAATAAGCGGAGACGGCAGCGCCTACTAGGTAGGTGTAGACGCTAGTAGTCTGAGCAAGCGCCCTAAACTGTCGTAGATTAAGACCTGACACTTAGTAAGGCTGTATAGACCGTAGAAGCAGACAACTTGCGCGTCATTGAGGCGCAACTTGCAATAGTGCCATCAGAAGTCGCTATGGGTGGATCAGAGAGCAAGCCACCTGTGGAGGGTGTGCAGGTATAGAAGACGCAACGCGACCGTAGTATTTCGATATATATGTACATACTCAGGCAGCAGATGTCTGTTTGCTGCCAACCAACTATTGATAATTCCGTCCAGACCCACGTGTGCCCAGCAAATATAAGCTGTCAGTCCCCAACCCCCCCCCATCGTTGAATTCGACGAACCCCCCCGACGGGCGGCACTTCACTGCTTCGACTACGCTCGCCATGCTCACCCTGACCTCCATCCTGAGCCTGTTTCTCTTCACGTCCATCCTCGACCCAACCGCCGCGATATGTCGCTGTTTACCAGGCGATCCATGCTGGCCGGCCCCAGCAACCTGGTCGCAGTTCAACGCCTCCATCTCCGGGCAGCTCATCGCAACGAACCCACTAGGCGCGCCCTGTCATGACCCCAACTACGACGCAGCCAGATGCGCTCAGCTTCGCGACAACTGGACCCATCCTCGACTTCAGTCTGTCCTTGTCCTTCCTCTATGAGTTGTGAAATGGCTAACTGAACCTACAGCTATGAGTCCTCCTCCTCCGTCATGGCCCCCTACTTCGCCAACAACTCCTGCGACCCCTTTCACCCGCCCGGGAAGCCCTGCACGCTAGACAACTACGTCGTATACGCCGTCAACGCCAGCACCCCGGAACACGTCACCAGAGCCTTACAGTTCGTGCGAGATCACAACATCCGCCTCGTCGTCCGTAACACCGGGCATGATTATCTTGGAAAATCCACGGGCGCAGGCGCTCTGGGCCTCTGGATGCACCATCTCAAAGAGATCACGGTCGCCGATTACCGGGACGCTCGATATACGGGGAAAGCGATCACAGTGGGCGCCGGCGTTCACGCCATCGATGTCTACCGGGCTGCAGATGCGCAGGGCCTGCAGATCGTTGGGGGAGAGTGTCCGACCGTGGGACTCGCCGGTGGATATACGCAGGGCGGCGGGCATTCGATGCTATCATCGAAATACGGGCTTGCAGCCGATCAGGTCCTGTCTTGGCAGGTAATTACCGGAGAAGGGGAGCTGGTGACGGCCACGCGTGAAACGTATCCGGATCTATATTGGGCGTTGAGTGGTGGCGGCGGAGGAACGTATGGAGTCGTTTGGTCGATGACGGTGAAGGCTTACCCCGACACACCAGTCTCCGGACTGAATATGACGTTCTCCAGGGAAGATGTCGAGGAGGAGGAGTTCTACCGTGCCGTGTCACGGTTTCATGCGATTTTGCCGGACATCGTCGATGCGGGAGCCATGTGTATCTGGAGCTTGACCAATACGTCCTTCTCGATCAGCCCACTCACAGGCCCGAATATTCCCGCCTCCGAGCTGGTGGACCTCCTCGGTCCGTTTACCGATCATCTTGATGAGGAGGAAATCACTTATACTATCTCCGCCGACGATTTCCCTGATTATCTTTCCCAGTTCCAGAACATGATGCCGGACGTGCCCGTGAGCGAGTCACAACTCGGCGGCTGGCTGATTCCGCGCGGCGTTGTGCAGGAGAACAACGAGAACTTCACAGCTGCGGCTCGTCAGATCGTCGAGGACGGAGCGTCTCTTGTCAGCGTCGGACTCAACGTGTCGAAGGCTGTTGCTGGGAACGTGGATAATGCTGTTTTGCCCGCGTGGCGGGATACAGTGGCTCACACCGTGATTTCGACGCCGTGGGAATGGAACGCAGACGACAAAATGCGTGAGTGGCAGAGGAAGATGACGGAAGTTTACGTTTCCCTATTGAGTCGATTGGCGCCGAATTCGGGGGCTTATATGAATGAGGTTTGCTTTTCTTCTTTCCTTCCTTTGTTTCGTTCGGTTCATTATATATGCTTCTCGAAGTCAGTGCTTGTGCTAACTATTTCAGGCTGATTTCCGACAACCCAACTACCAACGGGCATTCTACGGAGAAAATTATGCCAAGCTGCGCGAGATCAAGAAGAAATACGACCCGTTCGATGTTTTCTATGCGCCCACAGCCGTTGGATCGGATGAATGGACGGAGTCGAATAGGGGACGCTTGTGTCGTGTAACTCGTGTTAACCTGGGAACATGGCTGAGTAGGCAGGCCAAAGCCGCATTCACATGAATGTGGGTATAATTATAGTTATAATTGTCGTTAGGTGGTTGTAGAGATGACCTAACTTCAACCATACTTTGTCCCCACACCAGCTATAGCGAAGCCATTAAACTCGCATAAAACCTGTCTTATCTTCTTCTCTGCGTTTATCTCAAGTCCAATCGAGACCCATGCCATCTCTCTATCATTCAGTAACCCTCCGAGCTACCACCAAACCCTACCTCCCTACCAGTCGGCAACTCCGAACATCCCTGAATTTGCTCACACACACACACACACACACACACACACACCTACCATGTAGGAAACAGTGG
The DNA here is from genome assembly GCA_025592935.1 of Aspergillus ostianus. Classification (NCBI taxonomy): domain Eukaryota; kingdom Fungi; phylum Ascomycota; class Eurotiomycetes; order Eurotiales; family Aspergillaceae; genus Aspergillus; species Aspergillus ostianus. The sequence continues at coordinate 535 of JANFQY010000240.1, read as the reverse complement.
TTTGAAAAGCCACCGCGGCAACCTCCGACCGAACTTAGAAAATTAAAATTAGATTCGTCCACGGCCGCCGTTGTGCCGGTTTTCAGTTTCCTGCTCCCAATAGGCTCCCCCGACGGTCCGGATCCACGGGTTCTCGGCAACTTTCCATACTCCATGATGTCGTCGTCCAGTGTGCGGACACATTCTGTGCGTTCGGCCGGTGGTTTTGGGTGGGAGGTGAAGAAGCTCGTGCGGGGCTTTGGGGGGTGCGTGCTTAAATTGAAGTGGCAGATTTTTTTTTGAGGTGAGGTGAGGTGGTGGGGGGATGGAGGTTTTATTTATACATGAGGTCGAACCTGCAGGTTTCGTTGCATTCTTTCTATCTTCGCTTACATTGATTCAATTATTTCTGTCTCATTTGTCCCTTGACCTTCCTAACTGGTTCGTTCATTCGTGGGTGCCTTCGTGCCAGCGCAGATTCCCCGAGCGCGAGCACAAGCACAAGTGCAGCACAGCACGAATATACCTACCTACCTACCTACCTACCTACCTACCT